>NNCF01130506.1:1444-205665 GCA_002313205.1 Laupala kohalensis | reverse complement strand
TTATTATTATTGTATTTTTTGTACATTTATATTTTTCAGTGTATGTTACTGACGATGGTTGCTATCCAGCCGAAAAAGCTTTCTACGAATAAAACAATGAGCAACATAGAAACGCCATTTAATTTATCATGCTTTGATAATGTTGCTAAAGCTCCACAATTACCAAGTTGAGTATTTAGGTTACGTGTGTCCAAAGATTCAATGGGAAGTTGAATATTTGCTACGTGGTTGCATTATCTTTTGCCAGGCGAATGCGATGAACGAAATCATAATTGTGACTCTTGGTAATGCTATAATTATTGTTAACGATTTATGAGTGACCTCCTGAAACACATGGTGAAAACAGTTCTTTTAGTGTCTTACAACCCAACAAAACAAACACAATTTTGTCTCGATGAGAATGTACGAGTTCGTATAATCTATTGACACTCTAACTGGAACGCGAGCATAGGAACACTATTGCGACTACGGTACTCAAAGTCACCGTGCATTGTTACCAACAATCGCACTTGTATGAATTTGTTACCCTGTTTTACAGACGACATTTTTCTGCTTTTCATATCCCTTTTAAGGTCGTTTCTCGTTCACGATATGAGTTTGAGTATTCATTTAGTAGAAGTTGGCTATATCCATTTACTTCCCCGGACAGCCGTGACTAATTTTGTTTGCGTATTTCTCGGTGGCTCCAACTAGCGTTCGAACAAAGAATTTTGGCTTTGATCTAGGGAAGAGATTCAATTGTTAAATGTTGTATTACTTACTTCAAAAGTTAGGGAGAATTACACAATACCTTCCTGACCACTCGTTCCACTTTCTCAATTTCGTGGGGACAGCAATACATTCAAATAATGTGATACTATATTAAATTGCAATCTAAATGCATGTTTTAGACATCCTGCAACCCATTATAAGGGAGCTTTGCCAAAGAATGGGTTGTAGTGGTCATTGTATACTTGATATTTCTAATTGATACATTCTCATTTTCGGAAGAGTGTATAGCAACTCTTCCATATTCTCTTGTATTTTTTATTACAAATTCCGTTGTTTAATTGCATCCCCATTTCTAAGAACAGAATGTCACCCGTTCAGGCGTTCAGTTAAAAGTGTTAGGAAATTCGAATTGCTTGTCTTCTCCAAACCCTTTTGTTTCTTTACTATTCTCAATACTTTGAATTTCAACTTCCTTAACATTTGGTCATGAATTTCAACTTCCTTAACATTTTATTATAGTCTATGCAAAATAATTGCTCTCATTTGGAGTTTGGATCTAACGATTTTTATAACATGTCCTCTTATTTTTTATTTATCACAATCTACGAGGGTTTTGAGTATATTGTTTTTATACGTTTTAATTTGTTTGAGTTTTCTTCAATATTCTCTAGAGATGCACGTTAATAACGTCACAAATCTAAGAAGTCTCTTTCATTGCGAGATAACAGCTTTTCACAGTTTTTCTTCCGAGATATAGAAAAGGCAAAGAGTTCTACGTTTCACAAATAACATGGACACATCTACGGACCTTTTTTAGAACTGTTTGACTTTTTTAGAATCGATTATAAAAAAGTTCAGATTTAATAGTTACTTTTTATTGCACTTGATTGTAGTATAAAAGAGGCAACGTACCATATGTAAATGAATGAATGCAGGAATAGTAGAAGTAGGAGAGTGTGAGAAAGAAAGTTTACTTCAATCAGTTAATTTGAACGGCTTCTAGTCAAAGAAAAGTAATTGAATCGATTACAATGGTGGCTTTTTTTGTTCGTGATGAGGGCGACTGAATCAACAAAGAACACGAGTTCCTGGTTTATGGTGAACTCATGCGCAAGAGAATTCAACATGACGTCACTCGATATTCGTCACCCCATTATTTTTCATGTGGCTTTGTTGTGTGTCTCAATTGTTTGAAAAGGTTAATATTAAATCTCAATTTGTATTAATTTTTACTGTATTTTAATGTTCAATTTTTGTTTTTTATAATTCTTCTGCTAATTGTTTGATAAGCAAAAGTGAATAAGAACAAGTAAGTTTTGATTTTGCGTCTGTATCAGATTAATCTGGAAAACTTTAAAAACTTCAGACACCATTTTCACATAAATGTAAAGGCATAAATAATTAATACAAAATTTGAATGACCCCCCCAGAAACAAAACTTGATTTAATCTTANTATATATATATATATATATATATATATATATATATATATATATATATATATATATATATATATTAATTTGAAAGCTCAAAATGTTCATTCTGTAATGTACCGCGGTGTTGAAATTTCTTTGAAGTTCGTCCTCGTGTTGCTCCAAATAGTTCTTGCGCTTGCCACACGTGCTGTGAGCACACCGTCGTCGACATTTTCTGAAGGACCTCCGCCATTCGTCAATTTGCGTCAATTACCATCCCGCGCTCAGAGACGCCGTTCTTCCTTCGCTAGGCGTAAAGGTAGCTCTTTGACGAAGCACCGGAGCTCTATAGAGTCGAGAACTGCATATGGACCCACGTACGTACTCGGCAGTAATTCACACTATATTGTCTAGAATTTTTTCTGTTACTCAATCCTGTCAGTTTTATTACTTTTTATTCTATATTATTGATTCTGCCAACCCACATTTATGCGTGTTTTTATGACGAAAATAAATAAAACGATAAATTGGAAAGATAGGAACTTTATTTCTAAAGACATAATATATTTGTTATTATGAATTGTCGGTAGATAGCATAGAAGTTCAAAATTATTTAAAATTAATAGATATTAATAAAGTTTATTTGTATAAAGTTTCATGAAAATTGATCTTATTACATATTAGTTGTGTGTTGTGGAAAAATTATTCCAAATTATTAAACAAATTTTATGTTTTAGGTAAAACTTGCATGTTGTAGTTCCTTTTATAATTCACCTTAATGCAGGGCGAAAGAATAATTAGTTTATGAAAAATAGTAAAAAAAATTAAACCTTCGAATTAATTGTTGGTTATTAAATATTTACCAAAATACTTATTTTGGTAAAAAACGAGTATATCATATTCAAGTTTCTACAAAAATATATATTTTATGTCGAATGATACCGTGGTCATGTATTTGTATGAGAAATAAATACTGGAAAAATGTCTGTTCCTTAACCTTTCTTGTGCACCTGAGTAGTGTTACANAATAAATACTGGAAAAATGTCTGTTCCTTAACCTTTCTTGTGCACCTGAGTAGTGTTACATGAAACCCGTAATACTCTCGTGTGTTGCGTCCCGTACAGTGAAAGGCGCATTGAAACAGTATCGTACAATCATTAGTTTCAGCTGTGAACTACTCGGTCGTAATATGAATCAAAAAGCTTATTGCCTATTGCGAAATAATTACAAACTATTGAATTCGCTTGAACTTTGGAATTTTTGAACCAATAATCCTGCTTTAATCTCCATGAATTTCTGTTGAAATTTTATTACGCTAGTTTGTCTTTCATTAATGTGGTAACTGAATTTGGTAAGATTTGCTAGCTAGGATTTCTCCCTTCGAACTATATTGCATCGATGTATAAACTAAGTACTACATTAATTGGTTTCCTCACCTACTTTAAAAACTGTTGGTCCGATACCTTACGCTGCCCGGTAACCCATCACTTTTTCAACCCAATCTCTTCACCCAACCCGTGCTTCTGGAAGAAAAAACCTTCTAATCTGGACTCTACCGCAAAAAATTAACATAAAGTCATTTTAAACGCTTGAAATCATCATAAACTTCATAAGCATAAACGTGGTGCGGAATATAATATTCCTGAGAGAAGTGCATGTTATCCCTCTAGATCTTGTTCTCCATTCATCTTTCATGGTACGGCAATATTTGAAATAGTCTTTTAAACTATTCTTCTTTGACTTTACCGCTTATAAAACTTCCTTTTTGGATATTCACCCGTAAAGTTTCATCTTTACGTCTCACTTTGGGGGACGTGTTCTCGTTATGGCACTTTGCCGTACGCGTTACACCGTAAAACTAGGAAGGGATGCCGTAAAATATATTATTACCGTACTGAGAACGCTGTTTTAAATATTTTCAGGACCTTATAATTATTGAATACATACTGCATGAGAACAAAATATAATATTGTACTTATCCTGATTCTTAAAAGTGTTAATTAATAAACATCCGTCGTGACTTTTTTAGCTCATCTTCCACCTGACCGAAAGTTGTCACATATCTTCTCCACGTGTCAGGTACACGGAAGAAATATGTACATAACGAACCTTAACACGTAGGTACGTGTGAACCCGGGAATAAAGTGCACACAACATAGTGTGCCGCCTGGTTCACTTATCTCCTGTGTGGGGATGTGTCTCAGGTCTTCCGGGGTTTTGGTCTGGGTGGAAATGATGTACAGTTGTGGAAGGCGAACGGGTGGTGTAGTGGTTAACACCCCTGCGATCATAGCAAGGGTCCCGGGTTCGATTCCTGGCTCGTCGCCATTTTCACCTGACCACAAGTTATCACATTAAAATATGTTGACATACTTGTACCAGACCCCTAATCAATAGGGCTAAGATTTTGCTTGTGTGACATCTTTTTTATTGACTTTCTAAGGCTTTCAGGAATTGATTTCTGTCATTTTTAACCTTGTAGGACCATTTGACTTTAATGGTGCGTGTAAATCCATATTTTGATGGTTTATTGTTTGAACTCTGCAATTTTAAGGTTAAATGACTGTAATCAATCACAATTTAAGTGCTTATTATTTAAATATGGCTTATACTTTTTGAACGAGATCAATGTTAGTAATAAGTAATGTTTTAGTTAATATTTTCTGAGTCCTGCTAATCAATAATCATTCCTTAGTTTTAATTTTATTAATTAATTTTAATTAATTAATTAATTATTTGAAAAGTAGTTCCTAGAATGGATAAGTTTGCAAACATACGTGTAAGTTATACGAGTTCCTTATATTCATATATAGCTAGTATTTGGCACATTGAGCAGCATCAATCTAAGAATTTGGAATGCCCTCAAATCTCACCGTAAAGGTTATGTTCATCAGAACGTATTTGGCCTGTATGCTTTGTATGTGGAATTTGTAACTTAAAGTAGTCAAACTGTCCCACAACAGACCCCAAAACTGCCAAGGGGTTCGCGGAGCGTAGTGCTTCTCAGTTACTATGAGCACGACGGGGAGGAGGAGGACGAGATGTCGCCAGCATCTCGCTTCGGCCGGTTTGACCCCAGGATAGATCCCGATACTCATTTTACAGCAGCCAGCATCTCAGCGCTCTACTCACTGAGCCACGCATGCTCCAACCAAAAGAAGTAGCATAAAATTGTAAGACACGAAATAGAATAGTATTCCTTGGAAAATACATCAACACGACCAAAATTCTATGGAAGAGTCTTGATAAAAAAAGTTTTTACAGCCTTTTTCTAAGTGCCAACATTATTTATTATCTCAAAGGCATGCTTTTTTTCATATGAGGAGATAGATTGAGAATGCGCGTTAAAAGATATTTACGGACACATGAAAGAGAATTAGACTGTTTTTCGTATCTGCTGAGAGCAAAATGTAGATACCTACTGTTTAAATATAAACTGGTCGTTCTGAAAGTTTTATACTCATTCAAACAAATGCAAGAGTATACCTATGAGTTGGAGCTATCAAAGAAGAAAGAGAAACAAGAAACACTGTAACAGAAAGAGAAAGTATTTCAGTAATGTATTTGTTTATCCCTCTCTCTCTCTCTCCCTGTATGTGTTACATTTGAGAAGAACTATGAAACCGTAGATTTAATCGAGATAAGTGTGAAGCAGATTAAAGACATTAATTAAAAAATATTTTATTTAGATAAAATCATAGTAGCTTGAAAATGTACCTAATACCAACATGCTGTTTGCATGCGTCTATATTAGTTGTTGGTGTTTTTCGTATTAGTATTGAAAAACGTGTGATGTACCGGAAAATAAGATTGTTATATAAAAAACTATATTTTTAGAAATTGACTTTTTTCCTGCGATCCGCATATTTACTGCCCAGAAACATGTAAAAAATAAAGAGCACATGTTGGTTTCCTGGTTATATAATAATAAACAAGTTTCTTCCGTCTAACTCGAAGTATATCAAAATATTTTTGTAAAATATTAAATGTGGCTGGATGTTGCAGAGAAGCAATTACACTGCCACTTTCATGTCGCCTTCCACCTACATAGTTGTCGTAATGCCATCCCTTTCACTGACATTTGCTCCGTCCCGCTTGTCGTGTCTTCTCTTCTCCTTCCCAAACGCTGCGCCGCGCCACCCTCACTACTGTAAAACCGTTTTACAGCCGCTCCAGGTGAGTCGCGCTATGTAAAGTTAAGACCTCCATTCGCTTTTATTGGTGGCGGGGAGAGTCCCTGTGGGGTGGGGCACCACACACACTGGGTTACATTGCCGCTCAACGAACAAAAAGTGATTCGTCTGCGCCCTGTTCCTCTTTTGTTCGTGTCCTTGACCTACAAGTGCCGCGCTTATCGTTTTCAGTATGAATTAAGCGAATCACGATACATCGATTGACTGGTAGACGGTTGCTTCAAAATGTTTGCCCCAAACTTTTGGGGGACTGATTAGACCCAACAAGCTTCCTTCCCCCCGTATACTATTCAGGATTAAGTATGTAAAATGTTGAGAACGGTTCCTCCAATCTGGCTCTTTAATACATTGTAAACAAAAAAATCTCGAGTGTACCCCACTCAATTTTCCAATTATAATTCCTAACAAGAACTCAGGGCACTAAAAATTTGAGTAAAAACTAAAATACTTCAAAAAACGAATAATATATTTAAAACATCAATTGGTTTCAAACTATTTATATTAACATTACATGATATACTCCAAAACCTAATAAATACACATACAAGTATAGATTGTAAGAATTATCTTCTACATTAAACTCTTTGCACTTGTCCTACAGACAGATCTAAAAAAGCCGCGAAAAAGATAACCTTTTTTGTGTAATACGTTTTCGTTGAATCTCGAAAACGGTGCGACGTTCAGGAATGCGGTTTAGCAATCTGTACGCAGACCAATCCAAATGCTTCTATGCATATTTTAATATTTTGAATATTAAGAAACAGGAAGAAACATGGTGTGTAAATGAAGTCATGTGAGCTGTCCAGAAATAGGCATATATTCCCAATGCATTTAAAGTCAAATCTCGAATTTGGTTTTGATACATCAATTTTGTTCGTGAGTTATAGGAGGAACAAAATCATTAACATTCACACACACACATGACATTAGACATCATCGCCAACATTTTAAAATACACTCTCCTGGAGCCAATTCGCAATGATCAGAAGAGATCGCAAAACAATTTTTGACCGATTACAATACTTGCCTTATACACTGTATTTGGAACGTAAAATGTTATTCGACAGAAATATCTAATTATGTAACATTTATCACTAGTATCTTTTTTATTTATGTGAACTTTGTTGTAAGGAGACAACAAACATACGTTTTGTTGGTGGGGAGAAGGGGAAAATTTGGGAGCGGCTGCTGATTGCAGGGACTCAGTCCTGTTGTAGAATTTATACCTGTGTTACTGTATACACTTTATAAGCAGGATTTATCCATATACTAACATGATTTGTTGCCACGATCTTCTTATTATAGTGCGTAAGAAAATGAGAACTGAGTGAAAGGTCAACATTGATGCTTTTGCAAATGGTATATGAAAATGGATTCCTATTGGAGGATTCACCGTTCGTCCAACGATGGACCAATGTCATTCTTTCTATTCAAATGTTACTGGAGGACGTTCAGAATACGAAACTATTATCATTTAGATGCTATGGGAAAAGGGAAGCGAAATGTTTGGATAATGGTGCTTTGGATCGTAGAGATCTGAGATCATTTTATATATCAGGGGTGTGAGTTTTCTTTCTTTTTTTTTCTTTTTTTTTTCTCTCTCTTTCTTTCTTTCTTGCTTTCCTTTTTGCCTTCTTTCTTTCTTGCTTACCTTCCTTCTTTCTTTTTCTATGCATTACTTGAGGTAATGTAAATATACAAAGTAAATATCAATAAAGTAAATATTTAGTATTTTTCTCTGTGTTGGTTTAAATGGTATAAGGATACGTTACGTAATATATTTGTAGTAATTAAATTAGTTGTAACTATAAACTCATTTTGACTTACTACCATTTGAACCATAATATGTAGTTTTTTTTTCCTGAGCCCTGTGGACGTATTTTCAGACACGTTTCTCCCATAACTTCTTTAATTTTGTAGATATTCCATTTCTACTTAGATGGCGTGTTTTTCTAATTACAAAAATACCATTTTGTAGCATTTTTCGATTGTTTTCGAAATATCTTTAAAATTCATAAAAATTGAAAAGATCTGTTATAGTATGATTCTAGATGTCAAATACAATCCATTGATATTGTTTTTGTTATTCTTTTAATGTGTGAGAGTTCCTCAAGAATATCTAGCATCAAAAATGCAAAACTATCTTCACTTTAGTAGCAATGCCTGAGAAAAGAAATGCATGAGTAATTCATTGAAACATACATATAATCGTGATATGAACTGAAGAAAATGTTGAGAAAAAAACTTTTGTATTGCTAGCTTACGTTTTCATTTGGTAAGATCAACCTAGCTTTGACGTGCCCTACGTTTTAATAGCAATGCGAACTTCAAGACAGTTCATTGACGTACTATACTATCATCTTCGTCCTTTTCTTTCTCGAAACTAATTAATGGCTTAGCTCTTTACCTAGTATGTTACTACCCACTTTAAGAAATTTGACGCTTCTGATGAGAGGTTGCGAATAAAACAATACGAGCGGAATCCAATTATAAATGAAGTGAAGTTGCTCTCCCCAGACCGCGTAATTTCATAATCAACTTCATCAAACCCGTTCTGAAGTGGAAGGAAGCTCTTTGCTCCTTGTGCTTATTCTTTGTAAAGGAAAGTGTTGACTTACTGCATTATAACTCCCTTGCATTGTGGTAGCAGTTTGTCATCTCGCTCCATTATATAGTTAGTCTTTCACATGGATGTATGGATAGGGGGATTTTTGTCGTCAAAGTTTTGATTTTGTTTTGACTAGTCTTAAATTTTTTTAAAACCCCTTCGCAATTATTTACATTTGTGTAATACCACTCCATGATCTTACTTATGAAGGAGGGTAGTTTTTATAAATACATCGATACTATTTAATTCAAATGGTGATATTGTGAGAAACGGCCTATATGAGACCGTATATAAATTTTTACGTCACTCACGAACGAAATTTCACGTATTTATAAAATTGAAATCTCTTTGGTTCTTCATCACCACAAGTAAGGCCACCTGTAATAAGAAGTATAATGTAGCATGGAATATTGTGATGAGCAAATTGCGGTAAACGTGTAGAAATAACGCGCTAATCCCCAAGAATGTTGCTGTAAGGTATCGACGTGGAAGACTCTCATATCTGCAATGTTTTAATATTGTTGTAGTGCGACTTATGTTATTTCTTGGCACTAGAGCACTGTACAATCTATATTGATTTTATGATTATCCTCAGACCTTTTATTGAATTCGAAGTAACTGCGAAACTAGTTTTGAAACTCATCAGGAAAATTCTACTTCTTGTATGTGTAACAAGAAAATAGGCGATATCTTGGTCATTCGTTTCAAGAAACAAACACAATAAAAGAATTGTTTTATTACCCAAATCCTGATGTAAAGATTACAATGGGTATTGAATTTAGAACGTTTCTTTTGCAACTTCTATGAAAACGAATGGGAATGACGTACGGATTACGTACAGGGCTGACGTTCCATCTGCACACATGGCGATAGGGGTAGCGGGAGTACTGTTCTAAAAACATTGGCTTACTATCGGAATAAAAATAAAAGGTATCTTAGTTCGCACTGGCATAGAAATTGGTCCACATGAAAGCTAAATAAACGAAATTAAAATTACTTTGACCTCCACTGGCCGAAAAGAACTGGAAGAGACGCAAAAAGGCACGGAAATGTGTGCTAGGCTTGTAGCAGTCGGCTCGCTCGCGTAGATATGGTCAGCACTGTATTTGGTTCCACACATGGAACAAGTGAAAAGCAACAAGAGCTATAGATACATTTCGTCCACTTAATAGGTATAGATTGTTCAATTTTCGGGTTACAAATAGCACGTTCAAACATTATTAAACGTACTTCAAAGTACAAGAATTTATTTATTGAACGTACTTCATTGTTAATATTTTCCGTATCAACTAAAATGAGTTAATTTTCATCGAGTAAATAAACCCGCTGGTCTCCAAAGTATAAGGGCGTTGGCGAAAGACTTGCAGTGGAAGGTCCTTCATCTGGAACACTCTGCTCCTATCTCGCTCCGTACTTCCTCAGGTGTGCCTCTAAGGGCCAAGTAATGCAGATGAACGTCTCCTTCGTCGCCATCGACCGTAAAGGGAGCATGTGTGCGCATAGAGGCCCTTGAGAGCCCTACCTCTCCTGCCCCAGTCGCCTCTTCCCCGCACTCCGACGCCTCACGTCTGTGGAGAGTTTTTCTTCTTCTTCTTCAATTGCACTTCCCATTTGGTATGACATGGGATTCGAGTTTCCCGCCCTTTCGTCCGGAATGGCCGGATCCTTTTCCCTCCGGAATTTTAAAATTGCTAATGGGATATCTAATGTATATTGTAACTGGAACAAGAACGGTCGGTCCAGTATGATGTAAATATTAAAACTATCTTCTTATTCCTCAACTTTGGCACGGTTGTGTACATAAATTCTGTAGCCCCATCCTGGCCCGGGTTTTTCTCCGTTTTTCCTTCTGGTAGAGGCGGATTTATCATACAGGTTCTCTAGGCTTTGTCTAGGGGCGTGTTTATTGTAACAATAAATCGTGAATTTAGTGTTATTTCAATTCTTATGATTTTTAAACACTATACTCAGAATAATCTATAGTTCGATAATAACTTGTACATGTAATTTTTTGCTTAAAATTACAAACATATTGACATTCTATTAGTATTATAACTCGCAGCTAACTTTTTATCTTATCTAGGAATTTTTGCTGAATTTTTTGAATCCGCCTCTGCCTTAGGGCCCTTGATCGGAATTGATGGGATGGTCCCTTGCTTGCTTCCGGAGAGTAAATTAGTTTTTTTTCCTCCACGTGGTCATACGCAGTTTGTACTGTTTTTTGACAATAAATTTACTTATTTATTATCACACAGAAGTATCGAAGAAATACCATTTGATTCGCAAAAACAAATCCTGATTTGGTATCAGCTATTTCGTCTGGGAACTGGCCCTCAAGAAACCATCTGTTAATTATTAGTTTTAATTTAATAATATTTATATTTACTAAATTTTAATTGTTGCAAAATTTATCATATATTTCAATTGAAACTTTATTTTCGGGACAGGGGGGTGACAAGACTCTTGTCCTCTTGTCCTCCCGTATGAAATAATTATCCTGTTTTCAGGAATAATCCTGAAGAAATCTTGAAACTTGAAGAATAGCTTGATCCTTCCGTGTTCTTCCTCATCAGTGGCGTGCCCCGTAGTTCGTGCTCTGTCGACTTCGTTCTTCGACTGAATGGGATACGCGACGTCCACTCTCTTCGGACTGTCCCTCCCTTCCCATGGGAGCAGCCGTCTTCTCTCAAATCTTCACGATATTGAAGGAGACCACCGTTGTTCTCAAAAGCTTTACTCTCTCTTTCTCGGTTCTTAGCTGTCGTTAGCTTGACCAACCGTTTTTGTGAGAAGCTCTTAAAGGAACACACCTCAAAATATATAGCAAGGACGAACATCATATCCCCGTTATTGGTTAACGCTTAATTGTTTTTTTCTTTCTCTTATACATAGTATATAGAAAGTTTTGTAATCGTGAAAAAATTCGAAAACGAGATTTCAGCGGAAATGTTCGTTTTGGTTATTCCTGAAGCAGAAAAAAAAATGGTTCTGGCATGACGTCCGTCCGTATGTGCGCAGCGATTCTCAGTAAATGGGTGAATATATTTAATTCATATTTCGTATTTACGGTAAAATTTACTTGTCGATGCACGTGCTCTATTTTTTACTTTAAAACAAAGAGTACGTTACGTGAAGGTCAAAGTACTCTTTCGGATATTTCTCAAAAACAGCTCCAACGTTTCTGCTTACGTTTTCTGTACGTAATGTACAATTAGTCCGCATTAGCTGTATTTCACTTTGGTATAGACGCAGTAAAATAATTTCCGTCTGCTACACTTACACTTTAGTTTAATGTTTCAAGAAGCTTGAATAATATTTAGCAGTGTAAATGGACCAAGCAGACGTAGAATATACTTTTCGTAAACTGAAATGAAAGCTATGTATTTTATCATTATCATATGAGAACAGCAAACCCACTGCAGATACGAAAATCAATTTCTGTCTACAACGAAATTACATTTACATAACACTTTTACGATATTTTTTGTCACTATGCTGCGATGGACAAAGTATGTGCAATGGTTTCGCACCACTAGTTGATTGTTAAAATAGAGCTTCCTGTAAAAAAAAAAAAGAAAAATAGTTGATTCGCAGAAAGACAGTGTTATCGATTAGAAAGTTAATTGAGCAAACCTGTATTTTCTGGCCTCTTTTTTTTCTGAAACTAATTATTTTCAATAGATTTTAAGCATCACTTTGGTTTTCATAGTTCGACTAGCTTTGATTTCCAGGGAAATTGCCGAAACGAGAATTATTTGTAACAGTTTAGGCAAAAATATAGTTTAACATTAATACGTTGACAATATGAGCTCTCAATATACGTTTATGAGTAAAGATTTTTTATTGATTTAAATCTTATTTTATTTGTCACAATTTCTTATAATGACACAATTTAACCTCTATCGTTATAACCCCGAGGTATGCATGGGTATTTACCCCTAGTTTTCCTTCCTCAACATTTATTTCCTTCCATTGGCCGCACTCTTCCACCAGTCGCATCACCCACTTCTCTTGAAGATATCACGTAACATTCCGACCTCATGTACGTACGTTTAGTGAAGACCTCATGCGAGACGTTTAGTGAAGTTTAGACTATCTAGCACTGGATAAATTCTCGAGATGAAATAATACTCGTATTAACATGAATGATGAATTTTCATTGAGGATGAGTCTACTAAAATACTAAAAATCCATGTAGTGTTTTGGAAAGGGATTCAGTAGAGTCTAACATTTGTAAAAGAAGCAAAGGAAAATTGCAGGTCTCCAAGGTCGGGAGTGTGACATTGTGAATTCCTTATCTTGCATTTAGAAATGTTATTGACATGAAATTTTCTGTATTGGTTCTAAAATTTTCTTTGTGATCAGTGTGTGTTTATTGAAAAAAATATATATTTATTTGCGAGTATATAAATCTCTATAAAAAGCCTCATTTACGACATCGTTAAATGTTGAAAAACTAACAGAAATTATGATTCTTTCAAATTGTAGCTATGCTTCAAATTTTCGGAAACATATTTCTTTATAGTTTTTCTCCTTCTGTTTCCTCCTAACCGTGGAAAAGTATGAAGTATAGTGGTTTAAAGTGACTTACTTAATGCTGTCTGTCCTTGATCGCCATGATGGTATTTCATTTCCTTGGCCATGCGTGGAGATCCCGTGCAGACGCGTCGCGTGCGCACTCGTAGCCTCAGGTGGCGGAAAATACCCGCGCAGTTGTCGTTCACGCACGACCCACGCACAGACAAACGGATCTTACATGTCGTCTACGATCCATTCTCTCCCCTTTTCGCGATTTCTTCCTCTAGATCTCACTTGAGGAGATACTTTTGGGTGCCAAAAAAAATACCTTAATATGCCCTGGTGTTAGGGATAGAATCGTATTTTGACATGTTTTTTATTATTCGCTCACCCCGCAGCTAATAATTATTTTGAATTTATTTTTATGCGACAATCTTCTTCTCTGATAATATTTAATGCGATCTACGTATTTTAGTTTGTAAGAGGTTAAACTTGGCTTCATTTCGTATTCATTTTGTATGTTTTTCAATACTTATTTCTGCATTATTCACTTCAGTGTTTTCCGTCCTCCTTCCGTACTGTTTACTTCCTGGATGAATCCCCCTCCCTCTCAACTCTCGTGGCCTTCTCCTACTGTGCGTAGGTGGCCGCTGTAACTTCTGATGTCAGTCTGTCACGAAACCGCGACGACGAAACTGACTTGTCTTCGCCTGTTTTATACAACCGCCTCGTAATTGACGGGACATTACTGAACTTTCTGTCGTCAAACTATTGGATTCCGTCGTTATCTTTACTTGGAAATGCTGTGATTGGAATTTCTGCGCGGATTCTTCAAGGATGATTTAGGAAGTTCTTAACTGTTAGAAAATAGAGCTCCTTTACGAGTCTGGTGTACCATCACATTTTGAGTCAGAAATTTGAGAAGTAAATGATTTGTTTCGTCGGTCTGTTTTGAAGATCTGAAATGCGGAGTAACTTTAACGACAACCAATGGCGAAATTGTCGAAACTTCCCTTCTTCCCTACCCTAGTCCTTGTCTTGGCGTCTTCCTCTCATTTGCGAAGTTAGACTCCATTCTGCTTGCAAGTCTCAAACACGTCGCGACTGTCTTCTCGCCTCAATGAGTTTCTCTCTCCGCTTCGTGCGCCAGCCGTCAACACAGCTTCCAAGACTTCGCTGTCACATTGCGGTCTTAATCTCTGACAAGATTTCGGATCTCCGTCGTCTCAGCGGCGTGCCGCGACGTGTGGGAATATCGGCGGTCTGTTGTCATTTTACACGCGGAACTAAAACGTCTCAGGGGGAAGTACCAGTGTGTGGCCCATGTGAGAAAGAGAAGGAACCAACCAGAAGAATATGGCGCCGCTGCGAAGAGCATCCGTTGCAGGCGGAGAGGATATGTCCGTTTATTTCGAAATGTGCCATCGCCTCCGGCGGAGTTCTGCAGGTAATGCAAATATATTTTTCATGGCACTTTCAACTTGCAGGATTTGTTCATTTTCATTGTTGCATGAAAATGGAAGCTGTTCGGGAGTGCAACTAGGGTTTCCTGCATTATAACTTTACCCCATTCCCACCCGGTATTTATTTTGAGGTTTCATTCGAAAGTTAAGTGTTTTTATAAATCGATATTCTTCAGTTTTCGAATGTTGTGTGACACAGAGCGAATTGAACAGAGGTATATTAGACTCTCACAATGCTATGAGGAAGACTTCCTTTCTTTTCCTTTTTTGTTTCTTTCGACCATATAGTCTCCTCGGCTTCGTAGTATGTGCTTTACGAGGTTCTTAATTCTATCTTTTATTTATATATTTGCGCAACTTTGCTGCTTTATCGTATTACCTTTCCCCGCAACGAGGAGGCGTTCGCTCATCTAATATCTCTACGATCCTTGTTTTCCGTCTCTTGTTGTTCTTTTCTACTTGTATGTGAAGTTTGCGTATTGCCGTAATCCTATCCCCCCTAATTTAGTAACATATTCTTCATACTAGTCATTTTTCTTCTGTCTCTATTAACGTGGTTTTATCTCGTATATTCAACAATCCTACCTCCCTGAATTTGTTGACGTATGATCCTCGTTCATAGCCATATATTGGGCAATCCCATAGTGTATGTTCTGACGTTTCCTCATTTCTGTCCACTGACATTGCTCACCCTCTATTTTCCCCATTTTTCGCAAATATACTCCGAAATCTTCACGGTCCGTCATGAACTCTGGTTCCAACCAACGAGAATACTTTCTCTCGCCTTCCTACTATCAGGAAGACCGCTGTAGATTGTCCGACGCGGTCAACCCCGGATACCTAAATTGTCTTCAACCGGAGAAACATGATTACAAGTAAAAATTATTACAAGTAAGAATTAATTTAGTTTCCGCGGTCAGAGCCATTAGAATCTGGGCTGTCCAAATGATGGCGGGTGCCTCGAAATATTAAGATCTAACGTTTCGTCGATCTTGCTACTGTACACACATTGCTCTAAAAGATCGTCGAAACGTCAGATCTTAATATTTCGAGGCACTCATCATCATTTGGACAACCCAGATTCTCAAGTTTTTTACTTGCTTATTACCACAATCCAGTGTAACAAAAAGATCCAGTCTATTCGTTTATTTTCTGGAACGTATTATGTATTATTCTAGTTATTCATACAAATTTAAATTTGTTGTGAGAATGGCACATCCTAACTGTGAATGACCACAAGGTTATGTTTCAAATTTCATTTGAAAAAGTATTCGTAATGCTGCAGAGTTATATTCTGTTTATAAAAATATTGACTTGCTGAACTCTCTTATATTGCAGTATTAGAACTTTTACAACAGACCACTAATAAAATCTATAAACGTAAGTCATGTTACTCCTGAAGAGGGTACTAGATTTTCCTTATTTCTCAGAGTTGTTCAGAATGCGATATTTTGTACGAGTGCTGGCAGTTCTTTATCGGACAACTGAAAAACACTTCAAGTTTTTTTTCTCCGTAAGCAAGTGATAAAATTTATTCAAGTTCTTGCAGTTGAACGCCTCGCAGATCCAGCATCATAGGATTATTGTACGGACACGTTAAAAAACGTGTTCAGATAAATAATATAAAAAGTACGGCTTTTATTTACGTTATTTTTATATTATGTGAGTTTTGTTAAATTGTCAAGTTCATACTCCTTTAACGACAATCCCCCTTTATTATTCATTGTGTAATTCTGAAGACGCTATTGAATGGTATCTTTTAGATAAGCACCTTATCACATTCTCCACACTTTTAACCATGTACCGTGGGCATCGAGGTTCGTTGATTATCTGTCTTCTCAAAAATATGTGGTATTTTATTTTTATTGTTTCGAAATGAGCTACAAGGAAGACAGTGCGTTCGGTCGTGTAGCTTCACCAATATATTTTATTATTGTTGGAGGATAATGTTTGGGTGGAAAGTGATATTCCGGAATCGCAGCAACCATTCATTAAGTAAGTCTTAATTTCTATTCGTTAAATGTTTGTAAATAATTAATCAGAAGTTTATCTTAGCAAAACTTACTAATCTTAAATTTCACTTTGATTTAGTAACTCATTAGAACATCTAGAATCAGTCATGATTCGTTTAAATGGTGTTACTGACAATTTATTTTAAATGTACTTAATTCTTCGTTGAATTGTTTTACCATAGTCTTCCTTTTGTGGACTGCTTTTTGTCAATATTACGTTGCGACCTACGCTACGTAGTGAGGTGTATTTTCTTTTTATTCATAATCAATTAAAATTGATCGCGTTTTATTAAACTTTTATATATTTTAATAACTCGCCGTTTGTACTGTACATTTAATGTCAAACATTTTCTTCCAAAATAAAAATCGGGCTTTAACTTAACGCATTCTATCTTTAACATATAGTTTGCTTGTCTTAGGAGGAATTTTTTCCCTGATATTTTTGTGAAACTTTTTTCTTATTAAAATATTATATTCCATTATTATTGAATGGTTAATTTTTAATAATATAAAACATTTTTTCATTAGCAATTTCTTCACTGATTTTTAATTTTGAGTTGTCTCCTTTATCGGGATTTTACGATAAATTTGATGACTATAGCGAATGAAGTGAGACGGGTGAAAATATTCACTCGTCCTATTGACGGTATTATTTAAATTGTGAATTAAAATTATTTCTAGTCCTTGTGATACAAATGAAAATGTTCTATAAAAGTTCATCTGTTGTTCCAGATATTTTCCAACGTCTTCTTAGAGACGAGTTTTGCCTGTTCCCAAAGTTCGTAGTTTATGCATAGTTCGGAAAGGGAAAATTTGCTTCGTAGAATAATCCAAACATTAAGAAGAAATGTATTGAGTGATGGTGAGATGTAGATAGAGTTTTCAATCATTCTGATTGAGACACTATATTTTCCTCTTTGATTATTGACAAGAAAGCAAGAGAAAGTTATAATGCTTTGCGGGAAAAATATTTTTTAACCAAAGTTTTAAATATATTATCTGACATTTTTGTCATCTTGTCAACAGAATTGATCAAATGACATTGTTATTTGTCAGGTGCAGAAGACATTTTTACGGTATCACGAAATAAATAAATGCAACGTTTGACGTCATTTTCTTGTATTGTTGATCAGGGAACCTATTATGAGATATCAAATGAATGAACTTGATAAGACGAGTCGATTGTGTGATCATCACGAATGTGAAGCAGTACAGTGTAGGGGAAAAGTATTATTCCACTACTCATGTTTTGAAGCAAAAAGAAGTCAGGGACTTCTTTGTTTGTTACTAAGTGAAAGCTTTATTTCAACGTTTTTCTTCGCATTAATTTATTTCCAGTTTTCGTGAGTTCCTGATCTGTTTTCTTTTCTTGACTTTTTTCTCTAGAAAGTCATTGTCTTCGACATTTCTAAGAAACAATTATTTGATTTAAAGTTCATCTTCCGACCGAGCAAGCTATACAGGTCTTTCTGGTCGTGTGAATACAATGTACGCGTTGCGTTCGAACTATACTCCAAGTCATGTAACTTTGACGAATATTATGCAATATGGCTGCTTAACACGAATTGCCAACTTCTACGGATTCAAGTTGTATCCAAATAAATATTTATAGTAGTCACAAAGCAACTTCAAGCTGTAAAGAAATACAATTAGATAACACAACAAACTTAGGCACAAGGTAATATTCGTTCCATTCGCTGGATGCAGGAGGAACAGAACAGCGATAGATTTAAGTTTTCAAAAAATCGAATGTCCTGCCAACATAACGCGAGTCACAAATCATTTCTCGTTTGGACGATGGCGTAGTAAACGTGTTGGCTACTCTGTGCACAATCGCTATACCAACATCAAACCAATTAGACTGACAATATATAAATAAATTAATTAATAATTTATTGTCAAGAGATCAGTTCAAACAGTCTATGACCACGTTGAGGACAATAAAGTAATTTACTATAACTAATATACAATAAACTAATAAACGTTTCCATTCCTGTTTGTCTTTTCGTAAGTTAAATTTCCTCGAAGTAAAGAAACATGACATCGAGTATAGTATAGTAGTCGTCTTTGGAGTTTGTCTTGAGATATCACGTCATGTGTTTCAGATTGGGAAGGTCCTGGCGAGCATGAACGCGTGCGTCGGCAGCTGAGTGTGTCGAGTGACTCCAAGCTGCTGGATGAAGACATCCGAGAGGAAGCGCGACAGGTCATCATGCGGCCTAAGAAGCCGCCGAGGCCCAAGTCGGAAGTGTACCTCTGCAAGGAACAACAGCAACGACGCACCAAGCGCTATTCGGCTTTCGGGGTATGTTCAAAGACCGAACTTAACACTATGATTAAATATATTAAAATATTAAAAATAACTAGTGCTGCAAAACCATTGCACATACTTTCTCATATAAGCTTCTCCGTCTGCAGCATAGAGTGAAAAAATTCTATAGTGAAAGGGTCATTTCTGGCGTGGTCCTCTATATTTTGGTCTCTGTTCTCTGTTCATGCTCAAAGTCGCTAGAGGAACTTATTACTGTCATATATTTGAAATTTGATAGTAAAATAAACATTCAGAATAATATTTCAAAACAAATAGCGACATATCAGTCTTATAAATATCGTAAAAGCGTTGCGTAAATGTAATTTCGTTGTAAAATACAGAAATTGATGTATTTTCGTATTTTGCAGTGCGTTTTCTGTCCTCCTATGTATTTTATCATTATCATATCTTTCATTTCAGTTTACTAACAGTGTATTCTACATCTGCTTGGTTCATTTACACTTCTAAATATTGTTCGAGCTTCTTGAAACAGTAAACAAATGCGTAAATGTAGCAGATAGGATTTATTTTTCTGCGTCTGTACCAAACTTTCAAGCGAAATACCGCTATTGCGGATGTAATGCATACTAATTCTACTTTACATACAGAAAATTTAAGCAAAATCGTTGGACCAGTTTTTGAAAAATATTCAAAAATGTACTTTGACCTTCATGTGAAGTACCCTTTGTGTTCAAGTAAAAAGAAAATTGAAAGCACGTGCAATGTTAGAAGTAAATTCTAACCTACAATATACACGAAAAATGAAACAGAAAAATATATTTTACCATTTTTTTTCAGAAGTGTTGCGCAAAGACGGACGGACCGGACGAACGTCCAGCCAAAAACCACTTTTTCGGAATCAGGGTCACCAAAATGGATGTTTCCGCAAAAATCTCGTTTTCGAATTTTTTCACGATTACAATACTTTCTATATACTACGTATATGAGAAAGTAAAAACATGCGACCATGAAACAACTGAAAAAAAAAAATTTTTAATAGCTATTTGTTGTACATTTTACTACTGATGACTTCGACATTCGATTATGAAGACATAAAGTAAAATCCGCACAGAAATATTAATATATTTATTTAGCTGAAAATTGGCAGATCTTATTCGGTCACTAAATATAAGGAAATATCTTTTTTTGATAACTGTTTATTTTCTTTTTTATGACTAATGACCTGGACACTCAACGCACCCTTTTTTCAGAACTTGCTTGACCCTGCGAACAGATGTAGTTCTCAAAATATTTTCCACAATGGATGCATGCAGCCATTAAATTTCAGTCTCTGATCTTTTTTTTTTTATGAAATTTTTCAACGGTTTTTTTTCTTGTTCTAAATTTACGAAATCATTTAAATTGAATTTACAATTAATAATTTTAAGTGCTCATTTAAGTAAAATAATAAAATTTCGTATTGTACGCGGAGAAGACAGTCTAGGTGTAACCTAGGATTGAATGCGAGATCCAAATTCAGAAGAAGGAAAGGATTTTTCTAAACATTTGGATATGACATCCTAACCTTATATTTCGGATTCTGTAGTTGGGATATTACAGCAAGGGTTTGAAGAAATCCTTTCCTTCCTCTCAATTAGGATCTTACATCGAAACCTTTTCACTCGCTGCAGATGTATTTAGATTCTTACCGTCATCCGTGGATGAAGATAAGAATTCATTTCCTGTCTCTTATGTGTGTAGTTGTTTAGAAGAGCAAAATAAAATTCCTTCAGAGAATATTATCACTGCAGTTAATTGATCCAACCAAGATACAAATAGCGACATTTGCGAATGGTTTATACCACTTCAACAAGATACCAGGGATTTTATATATATATATATATATATATATATATATATATATATATATATATATATATATATAATAGAGAGAGTTGTGGTTTTGGTTTGTAGAAATATCCATTATTCAAGTGATGAGTTTTTGCAGGAATATCTTCATACAAAAACCTTCTAAGACCTTTCAAGATGTCGATTTTAATGGAATAGTATTTCGAATAATTTGTGGTTGATAATTGTCTCGTTTTTTGACTACATGCGATAAACCCTATGAATTCCATGTATATATTGACTCCTTTATGCTCATAGGGTTGGTATGAAGTGAAGTGAAGTGACGTGACGTGACAAGACTCGACAGATTTTTGTGGAGCTTCCTGGCTAAATTCGTGACTTCTGCATTTCAGGGCGATTCCCCATTCGGCAAGTCGGAGGCGTACATTAAACTGGAGCCACTGGGAGAAGGGTCGTATGCGACCGTCTTCAAGGGCTACAGCAAGTAAGTGTTTGATTGTTTTTGTTTTTATCGAGGTTTTATTTATGTTATTTTGTATGACATGATAATATCGATAAACTTCGTAAAAATTATTGTAATTAATTCTTTTTTTTTTTTACTTCCTCCGTCGTATCTATCATATTTCACTGGTGCACAAATACATTTACAGGAAGACCCTCCACGATGTAAATATCGTAGTTTAGTCAACTGAAAAATAATGAAACAAAATTTGCAATTTCTGGTCTCTTATGTCATGTCTAAAATATTTTTGTACAACTTCGTATGAACTTTTTGTAATTGTATTTATGCTAAAAAAAATCTTCATAACCATTCGCCTTAGATCACTCAGAAAACATTTAAACCAAAAAATATATTTCAAGATATTTTAAACACGTACACTTTGGTAGATATGAAGACTTCATTCTCTAGTGCGAAATAGTGTCCTGATTCCTTAGGTCCTAGATTATTTAACAATATAACAAAAATAACAATAAATTTACTGTCAAAACGCGATTACAAACTACGTGTGACCAAGTGGGGACAATAAACTTACTTTTACGGAAGTAAGCAAGGGACTATCCCATCAATTGCGATTAAGCAATTGATTGAGACAGTGGCTGATTTATCATTTCTGCTCCCCAAAGCAAAATGATGGCATGCACCCTTCTAAAATAAGAATAAAAATAGATAGCTACTAGTTACAATATCTGCAGAATATAAACAAATTTATATGTAATATAATACAAAACGTAATTTTACACTATATTATCAGATCTTGAAATGTATTAATCACTTGAAACAACGTGTATATGATATCTTGAGTGTAGGTCACAAAAAATACATCCATCTTAGATTGCCAATTTTTTTTCTTTTATTAAGTCATCCCCAGGGTTCTCTACCACATAATTGCACCTCCTTATCACCTACCATCACTACAACCACTTATGTGTAGACTATAGCAGAATGTTGTGTGATAAGTGGTTGTAGTGTTGGTTGATGATGATGTTCTATTATGTGGTAGAGAACTCTGGTGATGACTTAATAAAAGTCACAACATTGGCAATCTAAGATGGATGTATTTATTGTGACCTACAATCAAGATATGATGTACTTATTGAAATGTATTGTTACAAAATTTTATTTTGGGAGAAAGGATAACTCGGGCCCATTAATCCTGAGCGTACGTTGGAGAAGCAATCACACACATGTTCGATTGTTTCAGCCTGACGAACCAAGTGGTGGCCTTAAAGGAGATAAGACTGCAGGAGGAAGAGGGCGCGCCCTTCACGGCTATCCGGGAGGCGTCGCTGCTGAAGGAACTGAAGCACTGCAACATCGTCACGTTGCACGACATCGTGCACACGCGTGAGACACTCACCTTCGTCTTCGAGTGAGTCCATTCTAAGGAGCTCGTATTGAACTTTTGTGTCAAGGATTGATTATAGATACAACTTTCTCGTACACGCAGTATCTGTAAATTAGTACAATCGTAAAAAAATCACGGTTAATGTTATTGTGGACCTGTCGCGGGTAATAAATTCTTTGCCCTGGGAATTCAATTTACGGAATGAGATACTTGATGGAAAGAAACAGGGAAAAAAAAACTATGGAGTGTAACTTGTATTGAGATAAACGATGTAGTGAATGCAGATATTATAAGTGTTAATTATTGTGAATGATTTCCGTCGCAATATTTAGCATTATATTTGAGTGGATGAATGACGAAAACATACTTGAATATGCCGTCTATCAATTCGTACTTAGGGAAATAAATATTTTTCATTTTTTTATGGTGGTTGGGAGCTAAAACTAGTTCATTTATTGGCCTCCTCTTCGAACAGATATGTCTGTTCGAACACATGTGTCTGTTTATGGTTAGAATTTCTTTGCAGACGTATATATTCTGTAATTTCTTTATTTTTCTGTGTTGAACAAAAATGTAGTACTCGCGATAGAAGCTGGGGGACACGAATCACTGGTGTCCAACGCGTTCTCCATTGACAGAAAAAAAACTTTCGGAATAATTAGGAAATAATCCATTCATTGACTACATCATTTTAATTGATGTGTGGGAAACACCTTTGTGAAATGATAAGTCTCAATGAGTAGAATGTGTTTGTTCTCAGATACGTGCACACGGACCTCTCGCAGTATATGGAGAAGCACGGTGGCGGCTTGGAGCAACGCAATGTGCGACTGTTCCTCTTCCAATTGCTGCGGGGGCTGGCATATTGCCACCGTCGGCGAGTTTTGCACCGCGACGTCAAGCCGCAAAACCTGCTCATCTCGGAGATGGGCGAGCTCAAGTTGGCGGACTTCGGTGAGTGCCCGTCTTTCCTCAAACCCACGATGAGCTGTGTAGCTCTTGTTCTCAATTATTTTTATCACTGTGGAGTGTGCAAGCGTGACTCAGTGGAAGTAGGGTCGGGTTCTGATCCGGTTAAGTCATGGAAACGGGCGCGCTCACGGGAAAAAGAAAAAAAGAGTCTCAATCCCCTCCCTCACGTCTCATTTTAAGACTTATTCTGTGAAACGAAATGTTTTATAGTTTAGCGTAAATACAGTCAATAGTTTTAAAAATAGAAGTGAGTAATTAATTACTTTTCTGCTCAGTTCAATTGTGGAACTCAACACAAGCCTTTTTTTTTGAGGAATTTATCGAAATCCAAGATGAGAACGTACAAATTGGCAACAATGGTAGTAACAGCGCAGATGACTTGTACACTACAGCGGTTTTACTTTACATGATTCTGATGTTCCTTTACACAAATGTTGGAAATATAACAATGAAATATTAAGTTAGAACAGTTTGATTCATTCACCCTGTAAGTTGAAGGTATTCTACCTGCTTGATTAATTTACAATGTGTCTCAAACATGAAGCCAAAATTGACAACAGTTCAAACAATCAGATCCTTGATTAATTTACGATATGTCAAACAAACAATGACCTTTGATGAGATGAAAATTTTATTTCATATTGCTGCAGAAAAGTGAATGTAAAAATCAACTAAAAATAAACAAACAAATAGAATAGGATCTGGTACTGTTTCTAGGGATATTTACGTATCATGTAAGTGAAGGACAGATGTGGAGAGAAAAAGATGAGTGCATTTGGGTTGTATTCATTTTACCCAGATCATAGGAATTGCCAGAATAAAAACAACTTGATGAATCTCGTCACTGACTAATTTATTACTAGAGGATGGGTTTACTAACTTCATATATATGTATAATAACTGAAGAGTCTGTATGCATGATGTATGGTGATTTAATTATTTATTTCAAATTGGACTGTGAAATAAATAATAATTACTTAAATAATTTATCATTTGAATACCAATACATATATACAGATTAAGAGAAAATTTAAAATACAAATGTCTTCAAATTCTCTGTATTCAAATTCTTATCAGTCCAGCTCAATCCTGGAATGATAAATTATTGGTATTCAAATTTTTATCAGTTCCGCTCAATCCTGGATATTTCTGGAGAATACAGTTTCAATTTTTTTCATGGGTAACATGGAAGTAAGAGGTAAAAAAAAATTAGTACCCACTACATATTCATTGAAAAAATCATACATAAAATTTATTTTATCTATTTGCTGTGAATGTTGCATGTAATCATACTTTAGTGCAAGTATTTTATTAGGATACTCCATTCTATTTTGTAAAAATTCACTTTTTACAATAATACCTTACTTTGTGACATTTATGAAATGAGCAAAAGACTCCTCCAAGTCAGGACATAATTTAGTAAATTAAACTTCATATCATATGATATATGTATATTGCCTGCAACTCAAACAAAATATTGTGTGAGACAAGTGGAGACTAGTGACATTTAAATTAATTATTTAAGATAAATCATAGTTTTTTATTTTTTTTCTCTGTTAACATTCTTATTAGCAGGTAATTATACTCATTTACTGATTCACAGGATTGGCACGTGCCAAATCAGTGCCATCACACACCTACTCTCATGAAGTGGTCACCTTGTGGTATCGACCCCCTGATGTTCTTCTGGGCTCCACTGAATACTCCACATCTCTTGACATGTGGGGTGTGGGATGTATCTTTGTGGAAATGATTACCGGAGTCCCAACATTCCCTGGTGTTCGTGATACATATGATCAACTTGATAAAATATTCAAGGTATGTTGTTGGGTTCTTTTTGTCTTTTGAGGCTACTTCAGAACCATTATTGAGATGAATTATTCTTGTGAATTTTAGTTTATTAGATAAAATTTTGTTGTAATTTAGATGGCAGTTGATTCTTTTAATTCAGTTTCAGATATCATTGTGGTATTCCACTTCACAAATATTCAGTCTTGAATACTTTTTTTTCATCCATTTTGTCATTGTTCAGATTACCATTACCATCATTTGATATCATCTTTGTCATTGTATTTGACATCGATTGGGTTGATAATAAAAGGAACATACATGTGTCAAAAGAAACCAGAATCTGTGTATCTTTACATCATTGATTCTTGTCAATCTCTAGTAAATGGGATGCAAAAAGAAGACTTTTTGAGACTTATTGAAAAGATGTCTAGTGATCTTTTAGTAGATTATTGACTATTTCTCATTAAAGATAGTTCATATTTGTTTGTGCTTGTTTTATTCAATCTACTTAGTTATACTTGACTTGGTATATAATCAAACAGAGTGAAATAATCTGTATCAACTAGTATTTATTAATTGTACATTCATTTTTATTGTAAAGTACATGAACTGCTGATTACAGATCCTGGGAACACCCACTGAAGAAACGTGGTCAGGGGTTACCCATCTTCCTGGATACAAACCTCATAAACTTGGTTTCTATAGAGGACAGAAAGTGGGTCTGGCATTCCCCCGCCTGTATGATGTGATGGAAGGGGAAAATATGGCCTCTGCTCTACTACAGGTAACCTTACCTTATAAATAATTTTATGCATCCATGGTGGTACCCATGTGGTATGACTGTGTGGAGGGTTTTTGTGGTGTGTGACTATTTCCTCTCCCTTCAACTTTCAACCTCTTCTGTCCTTCCATTTAAATCCATTGACACCCATTGTTAAGTCCTTAAACTACCTCCATTGGTTTGCTTATTGGTCGACTTTGGAAAAAACCTATTTGATATTGTTCTCCTTACTCATATGTGACATTGCAGTGCAATCTCTCACTCATCTTAATATTTGTCTGTACCATAACTTAAAACCAGTGATGTGACCATACTAAGAACTCAGATTTTCACACATCAAAACTATAATTCATTATTTCAGTACTATCATTAATCCGTCATATGAATCTTAATTGTATCAGATTGTACGAACTAAAACTTAATCCAAATTGCATTGTAAGCATATTTATACCAACAGCGGTGATCTAGTGGTACAGTCTTTGCCTCCACGATATTAAATCGCTGAGAGGAAGAGCATGGATTCAAAACCTGCTTGGCTGAACTAGGTTAGGTTTTCATCCTGAGTTCCCATTGCCTACTCCAGACAGTACTGTAATGTCAGTACCATAACTTCCCCAGCAACCCGACGTCTCTCCTTCCAAATTCCCTCACCCTAGTTATGATTAGATGGAAGAGGGGACCTCATCGCCTGAACCTCACCATAAGTCATATAGACATAAATAAATTTATAAAAATGTGGAATGGTTCAAAAATATATACCCATGCTACAATATTGTTACAAAGAACATCAAATACTGAATTATGTGCATTCTTTGTTATGTAAATAAGGAAAAATATATCAACCTCTTGAAAACCAAAATCATATAAAATGGACTTCAACTTCCAGTTCACACTAATAGTATTTCATTGTTTTGATCCCTTGTACTGTTGCTAGTACCCAATTTATATATTTTTTTATGAATTAAAATTGGACTTCTTAAAAGAATTACCCAAAATCACGAACTATATAATATGACATTCTTCTTTAACTTATGAAAGGGATCCATTATACTGTGTGGAAATCACATTTTTTCATGCATGTATTTTTTACTTCTATGCATGTGGAGAAGATATGTGATAAGTTTTAATAGACAAAAACGGGTATGAGTCAGGAAATCACCTTAATTATCCGATTTTTTCTCCACATGTAGATACATAGAAGAAATATATGCATAACCTGCTTCAACCTGTGTGAAAATAACACCAAATCGCATCTTCGCTTAACACCAAATAGCTCTTGGGATGTAATTGTGATTCTGGAGTATGGAAATAGTATACTGTTGTGAAAGGGAAATAGGTGATATAGGAGATAACATCCCTGCAATCCAAGGAAGAGATCCTGGATTCAGTTCCTGACTCCTGACCATTTTCATGTGACCAGAGTTATCAAATTTTTTTTTTTATTTAACTTTAAATCTTTATTTAATGTTTATTTTATTTTCTTCATACTTGACCTAAAGTTTTATTTCATGTTCCTGTTAATTCCCATCCAAGAACCAAATTTTAAGGTGTTTTTGTTTTTTCTGGTCTAAAAGGAAGTCTAAGAATATCAGATGTTCTGTCACTCTGTATTACAGGTCACACAACTTATTGGAATGAATTGTTTCTGTATGAAAATCTAATATTATTCTATTTTCTTGATCATGCAGCTCAATCCTGATGAACGAATAGGAGCTGAAGAAGCACTGAGGCATCGATACTTTGCTCCATTGCCTAGGAAATTATATGAACTGCCAGACGGTATGTAAATTTTTTAATTCTTAGTACTGTATTCTGAATAGCATTCAACATATCTCCTGAACTGCTGACTGAACATTAATGTATAAATCCTGATGATATAATAGGAAAGTTTTCTTTGCACCTCAACATCTAGACTGATCACCCTGGGATCAAAGTACTTCAGCCCCTCTTCCCCTCCTTTCTCCCTTCTTCCAAGTCTTACACACACACATACACACTCAGCCTAAATCATAGGTCCGATAATATTTGAATACTTATTTTTAACAATTATGTACTTTCTAAAAATATTAATAATATTATTATTAATATGAGTATTTCAATAATGTACCACTTTCACATATCACAAATAAATCAGGCTTTCTTCCATTGATGTTATTATAAATTACTGTCAGTAATTTATCACAGTTAACTACCAACAAAATATACCCTTTTGAGGTCCTTTAGCCAAAAACAACATAAAAATTTCTTTATTTTTACAGTGAAATTTGTTTTGAATTTTTATTGATTGGGTATTAAAAAAGTTTTTGGCCTGGGTTGAATTGCCCCTACATATCAGCTGCACTGTATCTGTGCATTTCATATGGATTTTACTTGATAATAAAATAATTAATACGTTCTTCTGTTTATTCTTTAGACATTTACTTTTTATTAATTTTATTTTCTTCTTGTTTCATTCACATACTTTATTTTGAAATCAGTTGTTTTTTGTTCCACAACTGGCCTTAGACTATTTATCTACATATTTGTATTCTCTTATTACTATACTGTATTCTTGGAGTGGGTTTTTTTTCCTTCCTTCCNCCTCCTCTTCTTCTTCCTCTTCCTCCTCTTCTTCTTCCTCTTCCTCCTCTTCTTCTTCCTCTTCTTCTTCAAGTTCTGGCCCTTCTAAATTCATATATTTGTTCATCTAAAAAGTCAAATTCAATGTAATAATGTTTCAAAGGGAGAAAGTGCTGTGGAGCAGAAGGTGAAAATTGTCTTATTTAAGTTTTGATGTTGAGATATAGAAAATTGCCAGCTCATAAAAGTTTTTGAGCTTTGTGAACAATATTTTTCATCCCCTTGCCCCTTTAAAATATGATAAGGAAGAGTTCTTGTCTTCAATGAGTGTCGCATATTTGATGTGAAGTGTGTGGGTTGTAAAGAATAATTCTCATATTATTTTGTGACCCATGAATATCATTTAATGCACCATTAATGATGGAATAATTCCAAGAAAAAATTATTTTCATAAATATACCTCTGTTATATTTTTTAAAATTATTTTTAATATTTTTATAAGGAAGAATTTTTAAAGATTGAATTAATAGAATTTTTGAGTCACTATGATAATGGAAGTAAGATTATTAACTTCTTTCTCATTTTGAATTTTTGTTTTGTTTCAGAAACATCGATCTTCAGTGTAGAGGGAGTTCATCTGTTTCCTGAAAACAGAAATTGTGCAATGAAAACCTGAGATTCAATTCACCATGTGACGTCTTGGCCACCTACATGTGACAGTGGAAACTCCTGCTGCAATTGAAATTGTGGCTCATTCTTGTTTGTTTGTTTTTTTAGTTTTTGTTGAGAGATCTATGGATGTTTGTTTTCACAATTTCCGTTTATGCGACGACTTTCAGATCAGAAGGATACAGCTCAGGGACTGTTTTTTTGTGTGTTTGGAGCTGATTAATATGTGCACTCCTCAAGATCTGTGGAAAATTTGCTCATATCTGGGTGCAGTGCCTAACAGATCCAGCAGTTTGGGTTTCAGACTTTCTTGCTGTCTGAGTGTGTCAGCAGAAACCAACTTGAGAAACTATCGTGATATCTATTTTAGGAAATACTAATTTTAAAGAGTTTCCGAGTTGCTTACACTAGTCTCTATAGGTCTGAGATGTCATCGATGCTGTACCAGCACTATTCATAGCTCCCTAGTTGGAGGTCTGTTACAAGACTAACCAACAAGTACTGGAACTAGGAAATAATGTGTGATTATGCTGGTAGTTGAGGAAGAGTAATAATTTTAACCAAAATAAAATATTTAGCAGTGCATTAGTGAAAATAATTTAATAATGGCTTGCATCACATGAAGTTCTCACCAGTTGCCATCAATTTTGCACAGCTCTGCACATTCATTCCTTCCAGAGTGCTCAATAAATTACTGTATTATTAATGCTGTATTATTAGAAAACTGACTCTTTTTTTTGTAAGTCAGTCATGTTGTTGTTCTGAAATTCTCTCTAGGTCTCTCTAAATATTTTTTTAATGTTACCTTCAGCTGTTTACCTTTTTTTACCAGGCGGTTGTATTTCATAGTGGCAATGTTACGCATTATTATTAAATATATGCTCCTCAAATAGAGTATTGATATGTTAACTCTTAGGCAGTACTGCTTTGCGATGAAAGTTCGTCTAAAGGACTGCGAACGAAAACGAATAATGTTCCTGTTTTCATTATTGGTGACTGTATAGACGAGGGGCCAAGCGTTGGGTGTGTTCGAGTTTACCAGAACAAACATTGGAATCCTGTTTGTAGGAATTGATGTTGATAATCTGGAACTTATCAGTATGTGGTGTGCTTTTTCAATGGTTACAGGGGAAGTCGAAAACAAATTAAAGTCTTCTCCTTCAGAGTTACTTACAAAATCATGAGAAACAGGGTGTTGATAATCAAAAACTTGCACAGTTTTGCTTGCTCTTATCTTGAAGGACTGTGGTTCAAAATAGCCATCTTTTTGCTGGAGTTTCTAATATTTTTTTATTTAATCCTTGTTATTCTGAATTGTTACAGTACAGTACTGACTCCTAGCATTCTATTTCCATGATTTTCCTCTTCCTCAAATGTGCCAAATGTTCTGTTTTATTAGCAGCACTGCATTTGAACTGTGATTTTCAGTGCTTTAGTGGTGGTGCGAGACAATCTCCCTCTCTTAAAAGAAAGAAATAAGAAACTGATAGCTTGTTTTGAGTGTGGACATGAAGCAGGTTTTGGCTTGGTTTAGATTCCCACTTAGTGGAACAAGTAGTCAGTCCCCTGATTTTGAAATTAGGCTTGTTATCTGGAAACAATGGTGACTCATGTTTCCACACATGTCCCTTATGCACTGACCCCATCCCAAAGTTTCGTCCAAAACTACTTTGTAGGGAAAACTCGAATCAAAAGAAACAGTTGTTCCGAAAACTAAGGCTGTCATATTTAGTGTCACAGCGTAGTCTCTTGTCTTTGTGGACATTAAGGAACAACTCTCAACATTTGTATGAATTTTCTGCACTTTAGATAATGCATTGTAATTGATAACATTGTTCTTATCAATTAAAATGTGATAAAATTTAACTGTACATAGTCAATGGTTGTTTATATTGCTGAAACAAGATTGAATAATTAATAAATGTCTCTTTGTAATATCTAAATCTGCGTATTTTAGAATGACTTAATTGAGTACCTGTAATTCCTATCCAATATCATTTGTTTTTTGTTTGTTTGTTTTTTAATATCTATAAATGGTTAGAACATTTTCTTTAATAATAATAATAATAATAATATATACCATGAATAATAATCCTTTTTTTTTTTTAAATAAAACTTAGGAATATTAATGAGAAATGGAGTTGTATATTCTTTAGTTACAAAGCTTGTTCTCATTTCATGTGCGATGAAATAGTTATTTAATCTATAATGCAAATACATTTTACAACAAAGATATGCAAAGACTTTGGATTAACAGCATTCTCATAATTTCAAAGCCTAATATTAATGAGCCGCTGTGCAAATCAAATTATGTATGTAGATTTGACTCCAGTTAATATTCAATGTTATCCAGATATATGTGCTTTCAATTTCTTAAGGAACCAAGATCATTACAGCCAGCAATAGGTGAGGATTTTGGGAGTGTTGAAGACTTCCAAAACATGTCCTAATTATAAATGTAATATAGCTAACTCTACTCTTACAGTTTTTTATTGAGGAATTAAAGTTTTAAGTTTTTGTAGAGTATATTTCCTCTTGAGATACACCTAATAATCTCTTAACATTTTTTTTATTACTTTACTCAAAATGCAAGGACCTGTATTGTTTACTTATTCTTGCGATATTAATATCACAAGCTCTGGAAAAATAATTCAGGTAAATTTAGAATGTGTAAAAAAAAAAAAGAAAAGAAAAGAAAGCATGGATAAAGTGTTCTACAAGTGTCGAGTTTACTTTTTCATAAAATTTTCTTGTACCCGGTAAGTATCAAAAATATCAAACATCATCAAACCAGTTATTACCTGAGCTGAAAGTTTCAATAAGAGAAGATTAATAAAAGGTATGTGAGAACAGATAACACTTCCATCAATGAATCCTCTATTGTTCATCACACTTGTAACTTATAATTTCTCCTTGCAAAATATCCCACTTCTGAAGCTTATCCCTTTACGTTGCAAGGCTCAAGTGCTTTGCTGTCCTTCCATATGTTTCAGAATTGCTCCACCAAGTTAGCTTATTCTGATGTTCTTCCACCAACTTGACTTATTCTCAATGTTCAGGATCGTTCCACCAGGTACTTTTGAAAATAAATGTTATTATAATGATAATGCAAAATGCAAGTTAGTATAACCTATGAGAATCAAAAGTAATCTGTCACTTAGTTGAATGCAGAAAACAAGTCAAGAATATAAGCTGCTTTGTCCGGGAGTATGGAGGAGAATAGACAGCAACTTAGGTCAGTAAGACTGACATTGTCCTGAAGAAGGTCACAACAGGGTGACCGATAGTTCTGTCTATTGGAGTTGGTCCCAGAGAAACAAGTTTATATTGACTCTCAGTGGAAACCTAGTCAAGAATATACTTCTTTTATTACATTTAAATTGTTTGATTCATACAGTTTTCCTTTAAGAATTCCTTACTATCATATTTACCCTGTTAAACATAATACCTCCCTGATCTTAGAAGGCAAAATTTAGAAGAAGAAAAAAGTTGAGTAAAATCAAAGTCTCTGAAGGGCAATGCTCATTCAAAATTCCTTGTGAAATGGTTGCTATATTAAGTATAATAATAAGAATTTTAAAATGAGAAGCTAACTGGTGCATTTCACCTTCTCTTGAAATCGCCAGATTCCCACGAACTTCGGCTCTACATGCTACATTATTTAAGCATAATTTAGAACTCGGAGTTTGAAATTAGCGTCGCAGCATCTACGATCGCCCTACTTTCGTTGTGTCGAAGATACCCCTCTCTGGACAAAATCGTGTGTCACGGTCGGCACGGTGACGACAAAAGGTCATTTTAGGTGACATGGACAACTTCAGTTTCCATTCGAATGAGCGTCAAATACCGCAATCATCGATCGTCGATTACTTTGTGTTAAGGCTTGTATTCGCTTAACTCGTTTTCACCCATGAAACTTTGAATTAACAAAGCAGTTTTCCCGTCCTAAACTCCAAATATAGTCCCCCTCGGATTTTTGGACGATTTTTTTCGAAAAAAAAAAGGGGAAACTATTTTCGGGTAAATACTCTATAATAAATGTTAGCTAAAAATTCTGTCGCAGACAATTACAAAGAATTTAGGTGGGGAAAAATCTCGTAAAAGATGGAAAGTCATCATGAAAACTATTAATGAATCTATAAGGAAAGGCTGAAGGAGTATTTACATATTATTTCACATTAATGAGAGTTGGGCCAAATGTCTGATCTAAACTATTTGTTGGATTATGAGGAACAGAGATAGATTTCAAGTCACATACTCTCAAAACAACAGTTTGGAATAGAATGAATAAATTAACTTTTTTCTCTTGAATTTTAACAATCTTTTTCTACTCAGCAGAATGGTGACTAAACTCAGGGATAATTCAGTTATGTTCTCACCATCAGAGCAGCTATTATGATTCTAATTTGGTTCTTGGGAATGATTTTGATTACTATGTCATGAGGTAATATCGATTTGAAGTCTTCAGTGGGGGAGTAAGAAAAGTTCAAAATTATTTTACAAATGATTATTCTTCATATTATTATTTACTGAACATTTTAAAAATACTCTTTACAATTAAAAAGTGAGTAAAAATCTTCTTTCATCTGACATTCAAATGCTAATCCTCTTAAATTTTATTTTCATCAGAAATTTCTCTGCCCTTTTTTATTCATTTATTTTGTATTAACTGTATGTTATTTAGCTTGAGTTGCAACTTCTATCATGAACAATTTTTAAAATGTTATAAACAGCGTTACTTAATTGAAATTGTTATGGGCTGCACCTAAATAGTATATTTCTGTTACTTTTTTTTTAAATATAGAAAACGCTTATCTTCATTATCTTGTTCTGGATAAACAAATAAAACAACCACGCCGTCCTTTACGAATGCGCCTACCGGAACTGCGAACCGGTATGCACGAATTTCGGGAATGGAAAATTTCGATTGTGAAAAAAATTACTCTGAGAATGTTATTTTAAAGAAGACTATTTTCGATCGATTAAGTGGCTCGATTGTCTTAAAATTCTTGTTTATTTAAAAGTTTTTACTCACAAATCATAGAAATGTAGATGTATCTTTTAAAGCTCCGGTCCCACCCCCCACCTCTCTTAGCTGGTGGTAATCCCTTGTTGAGCCTCAGCTATACTAGTGGATAATGCAGTCGACGTTCCATCCACTGTTGTGAGAAGCAGCGGATTGCGCGTTCAAGTTCGTTGCTCTAACGGCATTTTCGTCAAGGACATCTTCGCTAGCGCACAAGGTAAACACAGAGGCGTCGCTTAGAGTACGTACTGTTATGTCACAATACGTGGTGTCTAAGACGCGACTCTCAAAATCCTCTACTGATAGTCAAGGATTCATCATGCCCGACTCCAACTAGTTAGCGGATTTTGAGAGGGAGCAGGGCAGAGGAAGCTTGTATAAGGCTAAAAATATTTAAAATATACTACATAAAATAACAATTAATTAAAATACTTGTAATTGTTTTAATGCTTGTTTATTAATAATTTTTGAAGTATTTTTATCTGTAGTCAAACACTGCTCTGCTGTGGATATTTTCTTTTTCGACGCCGTCCTTGAATTTCGTTACAAAAATTTCTATTTTTACACCCCCTCCTCTCCATAACACACCTGTAACGATACATCTTATACCCCTAATACGTAACGCTAGCCCTACCCCTCTCCCTCGTTAGGAAAAGTTTTTGTTGCTTTTCGGAAAATTTAGGGAAAACTTTTGTTACATCGACTTCATTGTTCGTTCCTCATCGCTCTATGCTCTCACTAGTGGTTGAGTTAATGGATTGCAGTGATAAACTTCATAGTTAAAAAGCGTCCTATAAAACAGTGTAACATCAAGGTCACCTACTACGTAACGAATATGCAAACCCCTCTCCTCCCCTCACATTATTTGTGGATTTACCCTTAACCGCATATCGATTTCTCTGAATTACTCATCGGATACTTTCCTCGGAATTGATTGAATGGTCCCTTGCTTGCTTCCGGAGGGAAACGTAGCTTTGTGTCCCCAACGCCACGTGGTCATATAAACAATTTGTTGTTGTTGAGGACGATAAATTATTTGTTTTCTTGTAGAATTCACTCAGCGTCGCCTCAGGGTTCGAACTTATCTCTTCCCGGTCTCTTCGCACAATTTCTCGTAGCTTGCTACCCTTCTAACCTTCCCGACCCCCACGCACAGAGCAGTCATTACCCACGCATGACTTGCACGAAAAATATTCAAGCCTGAATTTCTGTTTACGAGTGACGGGTTTAAATTTCAAATAGCGTACTGATTGCTGGAGCAGGCGCGGATACAAGGGTGGGGGTCATGACCCCCCTCCCCCCAAAAAAATCCCATAGAGAATGAGTTTCTGGTCGCGGAAAAGCAAAGACGTCCATGCATTTGAACGATTTTTAATTAGTAAGTAGTACTGCAGTATATTTGCAGAAACGATTTAGCAACGCACAACGTGCCTTGGTTGTGAGAGTGGGTGTCAATGTGCATGACAGATGATACGCTCGTGAGAACAGAGTCGTCTTCGGAGGTCCATGTGTTGTGAATGGCGGTTGTGTTTTAGCGCATCGCGGTTCGGTAAAGCTTTGCTATGTTATGCTGCAGCATTTGTTATCAAACGAGGGTTCTCATAAGCAGACTGCTGCCATGATGAGTAGAGATAAATAAAAATCTTCCATATAAATTATATTAATTTGAGAGCACTCCCTCACTATTTGATCAGTATTATCTATCAACATTGTTGAATGTCACCAGCCCGTGGCGGAGGAATGAACAACCACTGGATAGAACACGAACGTTTCAATGACGACGGAAGTGTAAAATCTGTTACACGAACGTGTGCCATCGTAACTCGATATTGTGTATAAAGAAAAATATTAGTCGTTTTTTCACAGTCTCAGTCGTATACAGCACTTGTACTTAATGTTTCGAAAACCGCCATATTTCAGTGCCATATTTTACCAGTAATTTTGTTCAGAGGCACACCCAGGATTTATGTATGGGGGAAGGGACTTGAATGTGATTCATTGATGGGTTCGATAGGATGTAAATTAAAACAATGATTAAAAACCTAAAGATGCGAAATCTTATCATAACTCGCGATTGTAAAAAGGTCAGTCTATGTAGAACAGAAAAAACAATTTAAATATACCGAGGAGTGAAAAACACTTTCTTGGTAAAAAAAACTCTCTATCTAGAAAATTAACAACTTATAAGAAAAAATTCTATAATCGATTTTTCAGTTAATCACATCTTTCTTATCGTATTGTAGATTGTGTGATGTATTGTGACTATCAATCGTAACAAAGGAATCAAAAACATTTTAAAAGACTCATTTCCTCGAATGAATATACGCATTAATTGTTGTTCTATAGCAACGCTAGACATGAATTTTCACCCGTTTGTTCTTTAGGCTTTCTTCTACCAATTCGTAATCAAGCGGAGACCATAATTTATTCACTCGCCACACTTATCAATTTGCTATTGACCATTATTCTGAAATCATTGAGTTTCAGGAATCGGAAACGAATTTGGAATCGAGGCAAAAAAGTGGAAACGAGATATGAAAAAATAATATTTCATTATCATCAGTACTTCAACTAATTGATCTACTAATTTCATCATTTTGCATGGTAATTTTGTAAAAGTTTTTTTAGTAAAACTAGAAAATTACTGTACAATAATCACCATTAGTCTCTAGACTAGACTATTAGACTCTAGTAAAATACTTTGACCTACAAACCTGGAGGTTGATTAAATTAAATTAGAACTCATCAATTGTCCGGTATTTGTTTGACAACCAGACTTCCCGCTTCCAGATATGACTATTTTTTTCACTCCCTTGACCATCACATCAGCAATATTTATTGTATTAGTTTCTCTCAAATCATCGTTTAATGCCCGTTTCATGGTTAATTACATTTTTAGGAAATTTTACTACACAGATTACCTTCACACACAAAAAAAGAACGAACATTCCGCACTCAGTGAATTGAAGCAGCCCAGTTTGCGGCATGATCGCCACAACCATCTTTCCACACGTGTGGAAAGATATCCCTATTCGCCTATGGACCAGCAACGGCGCCCTGTATGGTTATTTTCATTTCTCGTAAAGACTATCACGTTCAGGCGTTTTGATGAGTATCGGTCACTGGACGATGAAATTTGGTATGGCCCACAGATTGCAGCATATGTTTCCGTTCAAACAGCAATTAAATTGTGTTATTTTTAAATAGTTTTAATTACGCTCAGAGACATTATTCAGGAAGAGAGTACATTAGGTACTATTTAATTACGTATCTCCATATATTTCTTCTCACGAATTTTGATCGGAATTTTCGAGTGAGTACACAATCATTCATGCTATTGCCACAAGAACTACTAATGATTAAACTAAGAACTCGTATTTAACCCTGATTGATGATAAACCGTCTAGTAATAGAGTAGCATGGAAACAGACATATTACGAAAAATCTTTTCTAATGGAAAATCGGCCCTATGATTTTACATAAGAGTCCTACCCGAGAAGAACCACGTCCGAGGGTACTAAAAATGTTTTAATGCATTTGGATGAATGAGAAATATTCTTGATATTGCCACTGCGTAAGACTTATACAATCACGTCCGTATGAAGTGTTGACCTCTGAGAGGAAGATTGAGAAGACCGTCTACGGAATGGGTGATGATTGTATGATGATATTTCGGTTTACATTGTGAGATTTACAGAGACCCTGGTAGAGCGCAGAATTCGTGGCTGGAACGTGGGTTCGCCAAAAATTTCAGAGGTAGTTTACTCGAAGTTGGAGAATTTACTTAACCAGCATATATGTCTACATTTCAATTTTGATCATAAAATTATGCTCTATGTAGTTTCGATTTGGTTAAGTTATTTTTGAAATGCTCTTGCGCATTTCAAACGAGTGCCTGAATATTCGAACTATATTATTAACTGATAGATAGAAATTAAATCATGTTTTTTATAATTATTATTAAATATTGTGTTTTATTACAATTAGAATAAAAATAAAGAAAATAAATCTACATCTCAGTTATTTGACTGACTTGGTGTGCTGGTCCCACCTTAAATTGTTGGGATAGATTTACTGTATACCGGAAAAATTCAAATAATCATTTTTGGGTGATTCTATGGAAGTGGAGGAATTTGCGGAACACAAAGGAGTGAGGTCCGTGAACAAGCACTTCACGTTTTCGACAGATCTAACGTCTATATACAAAACAACTGAGGTTATTGAGCAATGAAGTAGGTGACACTGGTTTCGGTGGTAACCACAGGGTTGGCACCACATCAACCGCTCCTGTAAGACCATCTTTACCTTGACGGGCGTGAATTTCAAAACTTGACAAAGGAGTGGGACATGAAATGACAAAGGAGTGAGGGAACAGTCGTAAATAAATTATGTCATGCTCATTGAATCTGATGATGATAAATTATCTAATTAATTTGTATCAATATAATGTGAAAGCAAAAAATAATAATAAATTGAAAAACATCCAAAACTAACTGGATAGGGCATTTTGGACATATATTTCCCAATTTCTGTAAAATAGCCCGACTGTACCTGGCTTCACCCGGGAGTTTTTGTTGCTGTGCTGCGATTGAAACTTCGTTCGAAGTAAGTGCCGTTGCATCAATCTTAAATTGTTCCGAGATAAAAGTCACATTTAACTCGACTTCACCCCTTTAAAATCGAAATTTGAAAATTAAAGGTTTTTTAGTGAGTTTCTTCAATCCATAAGCAATATCAGGTCTAAATTTCAACCTTTAAATTTAATATTATTCTCTCTGGTTTTATTATTTAAGTCAGACATTCAGGACAGCGAACCTAATATTTTCACTCCTTTTCATCCATTTAAAATTGAAATATCTCGAATTCCAGAAAATATTTGCTGAAGCAAAATATTAATATTACTCAATTTGCACTCACATTGTCACAGCACTACACAAGAACACCTTTTATCTGGATAATTTCACTCAATAACCGGTTCAACAAAACGCCCTCTTTTGCCGCATCGCTTACGGCAATGTACTCATCTTCTGTTGTCGAGAGGGAGACACATTTATGTCGTCTACTCAACCAGGTGACTGCTCCCCCACTATACATTGACACCATTCCATTCACAGATTTTCTCATTGATGGTCAGCATCAATCTCCTGCATAGTCAGCATCACTATAGACTTCAAGTTTTCCAGTCTGACACTCCCGTTCATATCTAATTCGAAGAGTCATACTGCCCTTTAAATAACTGAAAATTCGCTTCACCATCCTCCAGTGCCTCTCTCGAGGTAGTTCTAAATACTGAGAGATGTAGCTGACGGCAAAACATATATCTGGTATTGAGACAACTGCCATGTACAAGAGACAAGCCAAGTGCTTCCCGGTACGGAGGGATTTTCAGCCGTGTTCTTCTGGCTCCCCTGGTTGAATGAAACCCTTATTAGGAGTGTGAACTGGCTTACTTTCCTCCATTTTAAACCGCTGCAAAATACCGTCAGCATACTGTTGCTGATTGATGAAGAGTAATCCATCATTTCTTCGCTGAATCTGCATGCTCAAAAAATAACCCACAGGTTCGACAGTTATTTTAAATTCACCTCTCAATTCGTCCAGGAATTCATTGATGAGATCACTTCTTGCAGCAGAAACCACATCATCATCCACATATACATCAACGATTAATTTTTCCCATGGTGTACAACGGTAAAACAAACACAGATCTTCTTTGCTTTGTTCGAGTTCAAACTTGATCAAAACATCCTTAAAACGCTCGTTCCAAGACCGGGGTGATTGCTTTAGACGGTATAAACTTATGTGCAGTTTACAAACTCGGGTGCTTGAGTCCTGTTAACCTTCTGGTTGCTCCATATAAATATCCTCAGTCAGAATCCATTCAAAAACGCTGATTTGACGTCAAATTGCATCATCTCAAGATGCTCATTCGCAGCGACACTAAGTACTACTCTGAATGTGTCAAAAAGCGCAACTGGGCTGAAAGTTTCACTATAATCAACCCCTCTCTGTTGGCTGTAACCTCGAGCAACTAACCTGGCTTACTCCGCACAACCTTTCCTGCTGGGTCGCGTTTGATCCTATATACCCATCGACTCGTAATTGAGTTCCGACTGGATGATTTATTTTTCGTCCAATGAAAATTGTTCCATCGGTTCACACACGTCTGCATGCAAAACAGCTCCCAGTTCCAAAGATCTCTGACTGCGAGACTAGAAACTGCTCCTGCTTTGCTTCCCCTCAGCACACGCAAAACCCACTATCAGAGTTAACAGCGGTTCCATTTGGCTTGAGAATCTGCTTAATGTGGCGTTTGTTTTTATGGCCCAATCTTTCATGCCAAATTTGCAGACCAGATTTACCTTAGCAGCAGTCCGTACCTCAGGTTCCTTTATTCGAGTGAGCACCCTGAAGAGTCGCACATCACGGATTCCACGAGCAATCACCTTCTACCCCGATGAAATTCACGGGATTCCTTCGTTGATATAAAATTTATTCGAGATGATATAAAGATATTAATGAGCTGACATGACAGAACAAATTTCTTCTAGCACTTGGAACAAATAAGATATCCTTCATTACACAGGGTAGCCATTTTACACCAACATTTGCCTGGAAACGAATAGTTCTCTTACCAATTGCATTCATTGTAGAATTGTTGCCAACATGAATTTTCAATGGTTCGTAAAATAAATAAAGTGATGAAAAGTATTCTTCGCGATGAGACGTGATCCTTAGCCCCAGAATCCACAGTTCACGAACCCCTTCGACATTAATCAACTCAGCAACAAATACATCTTCAGTGTCATTTTCAGATTGTTTCTCAGCTTGTTTTGGACAATCTCGCTTCATATGACCCACATCATGACACTTATAACTTTAATTTCTTCTTTTTTTCATTTTCTTTGTTGGAATTTAAAGCACATTTTCTGCGAGCTGATCTTGATTTTTGACGCAGCAGCTACGAGTGCCAACATTTCGTCTTTCTTTTCTTGTTTGTGTTTCCGTCGTCACCCATCAGATGTTAGCACACTCACCAAGTTTGAAAAAGTGTGTTGTTCCTCGGGTCTCGCCAACCAAGCCTGTCGTAATCCCTTGTATTCATCTGGTAGTGTATCGAAAAGTTTCACTATCAGCGAAGAATTATCCGGCTTGACCAATAAGACTCTGTATACGCAATACCATGCCTTCGAACTTCGCAGTATGTGAAACAATATCATCTTCAGGTTTCATTCGAAAACTGAAGAATTGTGTGTGTACAAAATGTGGTGCTCGTTTCGTTTGTTGCTCAATCACCGTATGCAGTTTCAGTCACATGTACCTTCTAGACTCACATGCCGCCTTCAAGACCGTCACTACGGCTTCCTATGATCTCACTAAAATTTGACTCGCAGCACGATCTGCCTTGTCCCACATTGATAATTTCAAAGTAAAGTTTTTCCACGTCCTCAGTTGCGTTTTCATGCAGAACCTTTTTTTATGTTTCTTTGCACACTTCGTAGGCATTTTCTGTACTGCGTAAAACATTTCTAATTGTAAACAGCAATATTGTCCGTCTCGATGAGTTCTACAAAAAAGTCCACGACAATACATGTCTATCTATAAAGGTTAACCTAAATTATTAAAACAAAAAAGGTTTTAAAAATGAACTTATTTAAATACTTCAACTTAAGAGAGTAATTTAACCTGATGGTGTCGGCTGCTCTGTGGTTTTCCCCCGTGAGACCTGTGGCTACCGTCTAGGCGACTTGTGCAGTGGTTACACTGCTGAGTGCTACGCCATATTGCGAGCATTGCGAACTACAAAGTGCTCCCGCGGATCACATTTCCTGATTTGTTCTGATTCGCTGAGTGCCCTCCAAGCAATCCAGAACATGTATCCAGCTGATAAGCTGATCCAGAACATCCAGGATGTACTTTTCTCACTGCAAAGTGATGGAAAGAACATAATGTTTTGCTGGGTTCCCGGACACGTGGGTATCAGAGGAAATGAGGAAGCAGACGATTCCGCAAAGACGGCATGCCTCAAGAATCTCGTGGATTTCTCCACGATTCCAAAACGAGATCTCATAAATTCCGTCAAAATAAGGATTCTGAATGAATGGAGCAATGAGTGGTTAGCTGTNTGTTAAGTCATGGAGCAGTTCCTGTAGGCCAGCCCGGCGCGACGAGGTCTTGCTGACCCGCCTGCGCATAGGACATTGTCCTCTCACTCATAGGTATCTCTTACTACTTGATGATGAACCCGTTTGTGAGGAGTGTAGCTGTTCTCTGACAGTGCGTCACCTACTAACTGATTGCAGAAGATACTCAAGTATACGGAGACAAATTGGTCTGGCTGCAGATTTACCAACAATTCTCGGAAATGAAACGGTTAATGTTAATAAACTATTGAATTTTATGAGTAGATCGGGGCTCCTCCCACAAATTCTCGGGAGGGTTTAAAATTTGCATTCCCTTTTCATCTTTCCTGTCTTCTTTCCTTTCATCCTTTGTTTCTGTATTTAGAAAATATAATATTTAAAAATTGTTTTCATTTTTTTTGTGATATAATGTATTTTTATTCTGTTTTCTTTTCTTTCATCTTTCTATTTAGATATTTGTTGATTTCAGGAGGGTTTTTTAGTGGGTATGGTCGAGATATTCGGCGAGTCCCACACACGGGGAAGAGTCACTACGACTCTTCTCTATGGTGCGAAACTGCATTTTTCCCTACTTGCATGGGCTCTAATGACTTCAATGTTGACGAGCCCTAAAGCCCCACAAAAAAAATCAGGTAAAATAAATTATCCTAAAATTAAATGCATTCTGTGCTTTGTGCATTAACAAAAGATGAAAACTGTCTATAAATCTTAAAATTAGGATTTTACAAACTGTTTAGATTTACAAGCCTCCGCCGCCGTGTTGTGTGCCTCAGGCTGCCTGCATTCGAATGGCGCGGCTCCCGACAATAGAGGTGCTCCAAATGAAGTAAACATTTTAAACTTATGACATTTAGACAATGACTGTAATGATGTTACCAGCGATTGGAAATCACCAGACAAAATACTTACGGTTTGCCAAATTCTATATTAATACTTTGCCAACGTTTTGGCAACGAACGTTACCTTCATCAGGGCTATACAAAACAGATACAAATTTAGGGCTATTTCAATATTCATAATCAAATCTATAATTGATAATATCTCCACTACTTCAAATTAGACAACCCCATACACATTTACCATAAATAACATTGAAAAAAATACTATTAACGTTAGTAAATTTGAATAACGCGCCACTTTGATGGAAACATGGCAACTCTGATTTAGTGGGGATAGATCGGCCACTCTCTTTAGACTCACTATGGGCAACTGGAAAAGTGTGGTAAATGAAATCATTTGATTTTATTTGCTTACAAATTACTAATCATCTGTTGCAATGAATTCTCGTCAGCAATCGCCCTATAAGCATCTTTCCTTATTATCCTCTTGCTAATGTATAGTTGTGTTTTAAATTACTTTCCTTGCCTGTCATCTCGGTATGTAACGGGACGTCATAGATGCAACTTTCAAATATTGTTTTACTCTTCTTCCTTACATGAGAAAAATTAGTCATAGCATTGTAATCCTCTATGTTTTAAATATTTCCTACCTTTTCTTTTCAATTATCATTATACAACAATAATAACATTTTTGTCTAAAAAAAAGCGAAAATAATTGTCATATCTTAAGATAATAATGAAAGACTTAAATAATTCAATCAAATAGTAATATAAGAGTAATGTTAAAGTTTAAGTAAATATTAGAGCATGGAATTTGAGTTGCTTTGAAGAGAGATCAGTTACAAATGTACATTCACCTTAGCTCCAAATGATGGAAAATATACAGTCTGAGTGGTGCTTTGTGTTTTACGAAGACTATGATTTCGGTTTAAGATCTATTACGATGTTCGTAACGGACAAAACAGGATAGAGATATTTTTCAGGAATAAATAATAAGTATTAATCTCATTTTATTCGGTTTTTCAGTTTCTTTAAATGTCATTTAAACGGATTTTGATTGAGACAGTGCATAAAACAGAAACATGAAGAAAACAAAACGCAAACTTCTTTAGACTTAAAAATTTACTGTAATTTTAAAGAGCGATGGAGAAGTTGAACTAATGAGCACTTTTATTGTTTTATAGTCCCCAGTACGACAGGTATATTTGCTGTGCAAGGTCGGTCTTATCATGTATCTTCATGCATACAAACACAGTTTCACATTTCTAAAATATGACAATAGTTTATACAATTTCTCCGTAGTTAATATCTTTAGTAATAGCAGCGGACATATATTTATATTTTCGTTGCCATTTGTATATCGAAACACCTTCCTGGGAAAAATGCGCACTTAATATACGAAAGAGACAATTTTGTGTTCTATTACTTTGAAATACTGTTTCAATTTCTGAAACATCACATGTTTAACTTTTCCAATACTACGCATTATTTTCTTAAGAATCCTGTTTTGGTAAAATAGTCTTCATGAGATCATTTATCTCTGACCATAATAAAAGTTAATGTTTACCCTAAGTAAAACCTTTGGATCGAAATCATACAACACTGAGACAGACTTTATCTCGCTGTGAAGAGATAACACAGGAGAGACCATTGATTAAATGTTCAACAGATATTAGAAAAACGGTTCCTGTTCATGGAAGATTCATTGAACGCTCAAAAGGTGAAACAGACGTGTCGTAGTTCACGAATAGTCCCTTCTCGCTTCTGAATGAGCCAATTACTTTTCCTTCCTTCTAAGTAATACATGAAATACGCTCAATTACCTGCTTCTCTTAGTATCTATCATCGATTTCCTACTCTTGGGTTGTGGGTTGAGTCTCAGAAACCCAATCGAAAATTGGGTTTGCCCCTAGTGAGCAAAAGGACGTTTGTGAATGTGATGCATGGTCTCGCATTACAACCAATGTTATTGCAGCACTGTTTCTTAACCGTACACTCAATCCATTTTACTCGCATAAAACTACATATTATAAAAACAACTTGTACTAATCTTATCATCTTATCTAATTATCTTTTCCTTAATTTCTGTAATAATAAAAAAGTACTAGCAGAGAAACGCACGAAACGCCACACGTCGCAGTTGAGCGATTCATAACGTTCTACGAACTTTGTTATTTAAAAAAATTCCTGACATATAAAAGATTTCCCGGTATTTTAAAATACATGTGAATTTCTTCTGTATACACATATGAGGGACAAAGAGTTGTAGAAACTTCAGGTTATAAAAGTTGCAACGGGCAGAAAACTCATCCCTGATACTGCTCGTTGGGACCCGTTTCATAGATTAGGTCTATAAAATAGTGACGTCTCATCTTTATGGCTTGCACTTGCAAAGAAGTGAACTTAAGCTAGTAAATTAGAAAAATGAGAGCAAAACGGCTTTGTTTTTTATCTTATTTGTTGCAGTAATTCAATCTCAAATGTTCAATTGTACATTTATAAACGAATTCGAAAACAGTTATGTAAAATATATATACAATCTACTTAAAAATATATAATGTGCAATATTTTGAAAAATAATTTTAATTTTTCAGATCATATTGTGGGCTATTACTACATGGAAAATGTTTCTGAATGTATTTAAATTAAGCACCACAATTTCTCCAATGAAATTTGAAAGGGAAAAGATGGTCGCTCTTGTTTCAGGCTCATCGCCATTTTTTCAACCGAACAGAACTGCCGCAATTACAATTTCAATTATATTTCGAATTCATAAACCTACAAAGTTACTATAATAAAATTAATCTGAAAACAGGTGCGTAGCTACAACTTGGGATATGCTAAAACTTCCCAACAAAAATTAATTGATATTTACTTTATTTGCCCTTCAATTTTTAATTTTTTTAATTTTTTTCATGTTGTTAATTAGTGCTTCTTTTTTTCAATTCAAATTTATTTTCGCTCTAGGATACATACGTATGAAAGTTATAAAATTGATGCCAATTTAACACTTCCCGAAACAGACTTTCAGATCGTAGATCTAGTACCTAAATTTAAAAGTAGCCGAATATCTTTTATTCTTTGTTTGTGGTAATTTCCCCATAATAGAACTTTCAGTCTGTCCCGATGTTCTTGTTTTGAGGCTAAAACTCGTGACAAACCCTGAGAAGGGCGATAATCATCTAGTACCTTATAATTAAACAATAATTAATAAAACTTCAACGATAAACCAAATAAAAACTAAAACAAATAACGTGAAACAACCATTTATTATGTTTCTACAAATCTTACAGCCTTCGTAAACTTAATACAGGTTATTTGTGTACTCTATTTTTGAGGGTCTTTGATATGATGATGATATTTTATCTTTATCCCTTTATCTTTTTAGTTCCTGTATTTTTTTCTGTTCATTTTAATATTATTTTTATCCCCACTGCCAATCAACTGAATGTCTTGATTGTATCATACAGTTTGCATTTTTGCACTATTCCTTTGTACCCGAAAAGTAGCTTACTTTTCCCTTTTCTCTTTTGTTTGATTGGTTCTTACGGTTTCATATAAAAATTGATATTATGTATAAAAACGATAAATTATGCAGATAACATGGTTTAAGCGTGACAAATAAAAAAATTCTGAAATTTCTAAAGGAACCTGTTATATCCGAATCCTATCAATGTGCCTAGAATATACATTTCATATTTAACATTACCTCATCTCATTTTGCACAGAAGTCCGGAGAACGTGCTTATGAACAGCGAGGTGCCAGCTGCCATGAATTATTGCAAAATATTGCACATGGATCCGTGCTGCATTTTATGTAACATCTACTAACCAACTATAATATCAAGATTATATTTGAATGAATATTTTTTTTGTTTTTCTTTGTGTGGTTTTTATATGTTCTAGATATAATTTCTTGAGATAGTAGGTTGCACGCCTGTATACCAATAGTCTGAGATTCTTTATCAATCGTTTAATAAGTCGAACTGTCCCACAACGGGCCCTAGGGTGCCCATGCATAGTGGAATGCCAGTCTCGAACATGCGCAGTACAAACCAATCATATTCAAGACATTTTTCGGAGCGGGTGTAGAAGGATATCGCTTCGCGCATACAAGTCACATATATTACATAAATCTGTACAGCATCTTTAGCTCCCTTCTCCAAAATGTCTTGCGTTTCCTTTGGGTAGTCAACGTCCCCTCCACCTCGATGCGCAACGACACCCTTCTCCGTCGAACAACCGGAACATAAGACCGCTGATTTATATTTATGTCTATGATTTGCCCACACTGAAGAGAGAAGTTGTATTGGGTTCAGATAAACATTTTTACATTCTCATACACGTAGTATATATAAAGTTTTGTAATCGTGAAAAATTTCGAAAGCGAGATTTCGACGGAAATTCCGTTTTGGCGATCCCTGATTCTAAAAAAGTGGTTTTTGGCATAACGTCCGTCCGTCTGTCAGTCTATGCGCAGCGATCCTGAGTAAATGGATGAATTAATTTAATTCGCATTTCGTATTTACGGTAGAATTTACTTGTTGTCGATGCACGTGCTCTATATCTTTTTACCCCCCAGGGGACTTACATCTAGTAAGTACGTGTTTGGCAAACCCCGAGCTGAGTCTGGCATTGCTTCCACTTACTCGTGCAAGGCTCCTTCCTTTCTCTTTTCTGACCTTCCTTGGTCACCTCTTGTTCTTTTCGATCCCGACACTATTAAGGCTAGGGTCCGTTCATTTTTCTCATTTTTTGTCCTACCCCTCATTTTTTGTCCCCCCTAATGTTATGCGCCCCCCCCTCATTTGTTTGTCCTCAATGTTTTGATATTTGGTTTTGAGATATGTTTTGGTATGTTCTAAATCAGGAGGGTTTTTAGTGGGTGTGGTTGAGTTGTTCGGCGAGTCCCACACGCGGGGAGAGTCATGTTGGCTCTGCCTAGTGCGTAACTGCATTTTCCCTACCTGTACAAGTTTCAAGGGCTCTAATGACCTTTGACGTCGACAAGCCCTAAAGTCCCACAAAAAAAATTCTTTTTACCTTAAAACAAAGGGTACTTCATGAAGGTCAATGTACTCTTTTGAATGTTTCTCAAAAACGGCTCCAGCGGTTTTCCTGAAATTTTCTGTACTTAAAGTACAATTAGTATGCATTACATCCGCATTAGCGGTATTTCGCTTCAAAGTTTGGTGTAGACGTATGTAGTTTGGTATAAAATAATTTCTGTCTGCTACACTTGAATAATATTTAGCGCAGTAAATGGGTCAAGCAGACGTAGAATACACTTTTCGTAAACTGAAATGAAAGATTTGATAATGATAAATACATAGGGGGACAGCAAACGCACTGCAGATACGACAATACACCAACTCTACAACGAAATTACATTTGCATAATACATTTACGATATTTATAAGAATGGTATGTCGCTATATGTTCTGAATATTTATTTTACTTTCAAATTTCAAATAAAAGACTGTTTTTATAAGTTCATCTAGCGACTTTGAGTATGAATAGAGCACTGGAAGACGACGAAAATATAGAGGACCACGCCAGAAATGACCCTTTCATTATAGATTTTTTTCTCACTCTATGTTGCAAACGGAGAAACGTATATGAGAAAGTATATGCAATGGTTTTGCACCATTAGTTTTTCAATGAATTTTATTCTCATTTCATTAGCAACAATACAAGAATTGAGATATCATCCACCATACAACTTTCGACATTAATAAACTTTATTGTCAAATAAATAGTTGCAAACTGCTTATGACCACGTGGGGGGGGGGTAATAAACTAAGTTACTCTCCAGAGACAAGCAAGGAATTATGTTCAATTTTAATTGTTATACAAGAAGCTTCATTTTCTACATTAGCCGAAATGTTGAAACAATTTCGAAGAGGTAGATGGGGAAACATATCTGCTCAAAGACTATTCATAAAATCCCAGAATGTTAGTCTTGAGTCGCGTAATATTATTGTGCTTTTTACCATTCGATAAAATGTATCCTTTTATATAGCAGTTTTAAAAAACTGACGGAGATTTCATGTAACGACTGTGATTCTGAAATGAATTACCTTTGTTACCCGACGTATATATTAGTGTTTATTAGACGTATATATTATTATGCGAACAATCCCGAAATGTGTCCGGTTTATTTCTAAATTCAGATCTATAAACTATATCCCTCGTGGGGATTGATATTACACTACATGAGTGATAACAAACTGACATTATCATCTATCGTATTTATTCAACGAGAACCTGGACTTAATATTTCCTTAGAAAAAGAGGGGCGGGGGATTCCGGGTTCAAACCTTCCCCAAAATAAAAGGATTTTTTTCTTGTATTTCATACAATAAATATGTTTAGAACGTAGGTCTATCATTGGCGTTAGGTAGTAAAAATAAATTCTTCCAGGATCACAAATTGCCTTAAAATCGCACCATTTCCATCCAAACATTTAAAATTTCCCGTGCATTCACATCCCCCGGAGATGTAAGCCGCACTCAAAATAAAATCCTGGAACCGTCACAAGTAATAGGTATCTCTATGATTTCTTTTTAGTTATAATAATAAATTTATTGTCAAAAACAGTACAAACTGCGTATGACCACGTGGAGGACAGCAAACTAATTTTACTCTCCGGAAGTAAACAAGGGACCATCCCATCAATTCCGATCAAGGGCCCTAAGGCAGAGGCGGATTCAAAAATTTCAGCAAAAATTCCTAGATGAGATAAAAAGTTAGCTGCGAGTTATAATACTGATAAAATGTCAATATGTTTGTAATTTAACGCAAAAAATGTACATGTACAAATTATTATATTACTACCATCTAAAAAATTGTATTATTATATTTGCAGGCTCAGATTTCTTTCTTTCGTACACCTTCGTCCACTCTTTTTGGAAAGACCCTGTGACCCAGTTTTAAGGATTCCCCTACCCCGAGGTGAAAAGGACAAAAAGGATGTTCATCTATGGCGGCTGCGGATTGATAGGGTTCCCCGAGTCTGGTCTCGACTTGTGGGAAGAATGGAAGGCGAGGAAGGAGCAGGTATGCGAGGAGCTCACTACCTGCATTGGGGGGAGCCGGGACGATAGTAAGCTAACGGTATCCGAGGAAACGGTGTCTGGGTCGGAGTGAAAGCGAAACCACCGCAAGCCTCGTCATTGATGGCAATGCTTTTGTTGACACACACGGGATAAAAGCACAGTTTCTAGGAGATGAGTGGCTGGGCTTAGCAGACCGTTATCAGGCGTCTAAGATACCAAAATAGAGTAGTCAATGACGAGTGAATTAATTATGACCCAGTTTGGCGGGACACACCATAGAGAACGTTTCCATGTCGCCCCGAAATAATTCAGAAAATTATTTTCTAAAACGTAGTATTTTATTTACTGACCTGAAATTAACACTGGATTAAATCTTGCTAATAATTATAAATAATAAGAAACTTTATCGTCAAAAAAGAAGTTGCAAACTGCGTATGACCACTAGGGGGATAATCAACTTACCAAGAGAGTACATGTGACTCAAAGTTAAACTCGTGTATTTTTTAACTTTTTCGTAAGATTATTCGCTTATGAGAACGCCTTAAAAGAGAAGACAAAATTTTTATTGAATTTGAAACGAATTTTCGTTAAAATAAATTTTCAAATTAAGGTTGAAACGGGAAATAAAAAGTACCCTCATTGCGATTTTTGCTGTTTAACTGAAAGTTAATGTTGCATTACATCGAAATATTTAGACCTGTAAATAAAATAATGCAAAACAAAAACATAATAATTCATCCATTTTTTGCTAAATTTTAAAAATAATATCTTGGTGAGCTTGTGTAACCCAGAATGTTTTTCTCAAATCATATGTTTGTTTACAACACGGTCTCTAAGGGAGATTCAAAACATTTGTTATTTTCCTTATATTCTTATGAAGCGAAAGGGATTAACCTACACGTCTTCTTCGCGAGTTGAAGATTTTTTGTTTGTGTCATTTCAATTAATCATTGCGAAGTTGGCTGAGTGTAGCAGGTAATTCTACAGCTCTCTACCATTCTTACTTATTGTAATATCCTTTGATTCCTAGTATTTAGCATTCTAGGTTTACCGCGTTTTTCGTTTTCCAACGGGAAGCTATCTAGAAACCCGCGATTGAATGATGGCATCGATAACGTTTCCACTGTCTGTTCTCCTATTCCAATCCCAGTTCCTTTCGCATCATTTCACATTCGTCCCCGTTAGTATAATGATAACGGGGAAAACCGAATTCATACAAAAGTTTTTCCGTATATTAGATTTAGATATTGCTACTGGGTACAAAACTGGAATCCATACAAAACTGGGGACAAATTGGGAGTGTAGCATCTCGTCCGAATTCTCTCGACTTTCACCGCCCTTTGACGAATGACGCTTGATGCTGAAAGGGTTTCGAATTAATTCACCTAACTATCGTTCTGTTTAATTTATGTTTCATATTACGGGAACTGCATGTTGTGTTATTATACGACGGAGTAAACCGGTTTTTCTTCGACACGAGTTGTGCCGTTACCGTTATATTCTGTTGGAACAGGAAAACAGGCTGAGGCCTACTGATATACGTGTCAGTGGTGTAAGATCTCTACGTCGCGGTGAAACACGCAAGACTGAGAATAAGCATTTGTGTATCGGAGTGACTCGACACTTTGGATCAATTTTTTCGTGTCGTTCTCTGCGTGCGTACAGCTTGTTTCATTTTAAAGACTTTTCGAACGTTTTCAGAGGGGCGTGTTGGAAACACACAACCATGCCCTCTGCTAAACCTTTCGAAAGGCTACCGCAGAATGTGGTGCCAACACATTATGATCTTCTCCTGAAACCGGACTTGAAAACTTTCCAGTTTAGTGGGAAAGTAATAGTGAAAGTTCAGGTGAGAATATTTTTGTTGTCGAATAATGTTGGAGAAATGTTTTGAAAAGTACAACTATCAGGTTATGTTGACCTTGTAGGTGAAGAATGCTACATCGTCCATCATCCTCAATTCCTTAGATTTGGGGTTCAAAGAAATATCATACACGTCTGAAAATGGTGGAAAACATTCACCCTCTGATATTTCTGTCTCTGTGGAAAATGAAACTGTTACTATCTTATTTCCTCAACCTCTTGCTGTTGGTACTGGAGAACTTTACATTATATTCACTGGAGAGATCAGTGATAAAATGAAAGGTTTTTATCGCAGCAAATATGTGAGGTAAATCAACTTAATTTTTTTAGTAAGTATTTTGTTGCTCAAGGGACTGTAAACATCTTGCAGTGTTTTGTGGAGTGTGTGTGTGTAGTTGTGATTTCTGTCTACTGGCTGTAGGGTAGGTAATGATGGCAAGTCAGAACCGGCATTCTCAGCTGTGACCCAGTTGTGTTCAACCCATGCTCGACGCATGTTCCCGTGCTGGGATGAACCTGCTCTGAAGGCTCAATTCTCCATCAGTGTTGTAGCTGAGGAAGATTTGGTTGCCTTGTCTAATATGGTAAGCTGTAATATTTTGTTTGCAGCCCTGATGGTGAGGAGAGGTATGCTGCTGTGACGCAGTTTGAAGCGACAGATGCTAGACGTTGCTTTCCTTGCTGGGATGAACCAGCCATTAAAGCAACCTTTGATATTACATTGAATGTACCTGAGAGTAAGGTGGCGCTTTCAAACATGGTAAGTTTGTTCTGTTCTCTTACCTCTCTGGTGCACTTATATTCTTCAATTGCTTGCAAGTGCTAAGAATATTATTGTAAATAAATATTTACTGCTTTATATTTTTTGAAATATTAATAAGTACAAAGAGAATTTCTCACCATTTTGTTTCATTTGATCTACACAATATTAGTTGAAGTTGTTGTAAGATGGCATGTGTAGTGTAACTGGGTACATTGCATGTGAAACTTACAAAAGCATAGAAATTTTGTAAATACAAATTTGTATTAGTTTTAAAAGTGCTCTAGCGCCATCTTACTCACAGTGTGATAGGCTTTGCTGCTTTTAATTAGTTTTTGGATTTTTTACTGCAGTTATTTTGCTTATTATGTTTGTGATGGTTTGAAGTGAGAATATATTATTTGAAGTACAAGTTAATGATAGAGTAAGAGGATTTTTATGGTGTTGTTATTCAATTTTATTCATAGTAGCTTTAATAATTTTAATTCAAGGTTACTGCAGGATCATAATGATCATCTTATTAACACTGTCTTTAAAGATTAACACTATTTAAACTTCTATAATGTTCCGTTTTTTTGTGTATTAACTTTGTGAAATAAGGCTCTGTTAAATATTAAAATTCTTGATAGAAAGTCATTAATAGTATGTACAGAATAATAATATTAGAATAAAATGTTATCAATTTAATTTAATTGTTCAATATTCACAAATTAAAATGATATTAAACAATTTCATTTACCTCTGATGTGTTATTGTGAATTCCTTCTAAATAATAAATTGTGTTACAGCCTGTGAAATCAGAAGCAGCAGATCCAGAAAATCCGGGACTGAAAATTTTGAAGTTTGATACCACACCTATTATGTCCACATATTTAGTGGCTGTTGTTGTAGGAGAATATGATTACATTGAAGACCACTCAAAAGATGGTGTTGTTGTTAGAGTTTATACACCCATAGGCAAGAAAGAACAGGGACGATTTGCTTTGCAAGTTGCGACACGTGTTCTACCATACTACAAAGATTATTTCCAAATCGCTTATCCACTTCCCAAAATGGACCTAATTGCAATTGCTGACTTTTCAGCAGGTTAGTTAAGTTGTGAAATTTATTATTTATTTAAACTTTATTATTGTTAGGGTTTATATTATTGTTAGTTTTTTATATTCTGTGTATAAGGTAGAATGTATGTATGGGGACATAATATTTTTATTATTTTAGAGGAAGAAAAATCTCTTGCCTCCAGATATACCTAATAAAAATTTGGCCTTTACTGTGCCCAATTTGAATAATGACAATATAGAATTNCCCCCCCCCAACAAGAGCACAATTCAGGCCAGAAGGGAAAATTGATCCAAAAATGGTTTCTTTTATTTTTTGTATGTATGTTTGTCGTCTCAGAGATAAAATCATATTGTTGAACAATCATAAATGTATTGTCAATTTTTGTTTCAAAAATAGTAAGTAAAATTTTCTTGCTCTAAAGTAACTTTTTGACTTTTTAGTGTAATTTAACTTAATATTTGAAATGTAATGGTTCAAATCTATGGGTAAAGAACCTTCTTAATAATTAAATTTTTGCTCATATGTTAAAAACAACAAAAAATCAAAGAATACTTTCCCTAGTTGCGAAGGAAAAGTGTTTTAGTTATTATGTTGATAACCCATTTTTTAACACTAAAAATCAAAACTCACAATAAAAAAACCACGCAAATTTTACGTATAGTTACCTAGGCGAGAGTTGGTGTTACATGGTAATGGCAAAATATTAGTAACCACGGATGTGACTAATACTTTGTCCGGTGAGCTTATCTAAGCAGGGATGCGATTATCATCAATATCATCAACCAACTTTATTACACATAGTGCTATACTATTAACTCTATGTATGCAGAAATTACCAAAGTACATAAAAATGCTTAGTGATTTACAAATAATAAACTGAAAAAATTACATTAATAACATTGAATTTTAACATCATTGTGATTTTAGTTGTAATTTTGTTAGATATTTAAATAAGATAAGTAAAATATTTTATCAGATTATCCCTTACTCAAGACATGATAAAAAAAGAAACTTTGATGTGTATTCATTATTTTTGGAATTTATCTTGACCTTAGTATTTAACCAAGGCTAGGTTTTTGGAATTAATTAATCCAATCAATTATATTAAGTTCTTTCGTGTAATCATTAAAGATAGTATTTGTGAATTTTACACATTTGCCTGATGATGACAGCAATATACCGCTGAAACATTGTGATACTAGTAATAAATAATTGTCTACAAAAAAGGTCGATTTAATAATTCAATAGTATTTGTACAATATGACTTTGAAGTTTCTTTTAAGTTTTCACATATCCACTTCTTTATGTTAACACTTTCTTCTTAAATTATTTCTTCATTTTACTTCTTTTGAAAACAGGTGCAATGGAGAATTGGGGTTTAGTCACATACCGTGAAACATGTCTTTTGGTGGATCCAGAGAACACATCTGCTGAACGGAAACAATGGATTGCGTTAGTTGTTGGTCATGAACTTGCCCATCAATGGTTTGGAAATCTTGTCACTATGGTATGAGGTTTCAAAAATATTTTTCTTTATCAAAATAAGTACCGCCCAATATAAGTATGTTTTAATTTCTAGATGAACTGTTTTTGAGAAATCGGAGTACTAACATATATTATGTTTCTAGGTATATATATTGAAGTGAAAAGTTATATACAGCAAATTTTGTTATAATGAAAATTTTTGATATCAAGATTTTATTGGAAGTATCTTTTTTGTTCCGCAATACCGGAAAAGTAGTTTTTAGTATACCTTTAGTCAACCTATTTTTTAGTGCTCCATTAGTTTACACCAATGAAAGCAGTAGAGCTAGACATGTGACTAGTTTGTTACAGACACTTTCGCAACCCAAGCAAGAGGCTAAGATTCAAGCACTTAGCATCAGAAGGTGTGCCTTAAAAAAGATATAAATAAACACAACTGAACCCTAGTGGCAAGTGGAGGGAATCTGTCATATCTCTACAAATCACCATTAGATAGTGTTACTGTTTCTATTTGACCAGTATCCTCTGGAATTATCCAGCAGTAATACATGCTAATAATACTACTTGCACATAAAAGTTTTCAGTCTTCCAATGCAACATCCTTTCTAAAAATAGTTATTAGAATTTAAGACATGCATTAACAAGAAAAAATGAAAGAATACAAAATATGAATGAAACAGACACAACAATTTGGTCTGATCCAGTGATAAATAGTTTGTCTGGTAAATAGTGTTCAACTAGTAATCTAATGTAACCTTGAATTAATTTGGAAAAAAATCACTCTTCCACTTTCATGATACCAATTTTAGTTCATTATCAAAAACTCTCATTCACAACCAATTGAAACTGTAAACAAAAGATATGATAAGAATATAAAGAACCATAATAATGAGTATATAGGAAACATATTTCAAAGAAAAACTGCTTCAGAAGTCATCCTTGCGACATCTCCTGGCAATATGACATGAGATTATTATTATTATTATTATTATTATTATTATTATTAGTGCCAAGCCATAAAGGTAAATGATCGTTGAACTAGAAAAAACTGATTGGATACTTTAGTTGATTGGAAATATATTTCATTGTTTATTTTAATTCTAATTGTTTCAACATAGCTTTTTATATCATAAATAACATTCAGATGCAGGTGACACACTCTGTTCCCACCTGATCAGTTTGCAAGGAATGGGTATAATTTTTGAAACAATAAGAACCAAAAAATGATTTCTTATACAAATTTGCATCACCAAATTAATTTTAATTGGTGTATGAAATAGATTAATTATTATATGTCTATTTGCTCAGAGCCCGCACACTAGATTAATTTTAAAAGCATGCTTTCACCAGCATTTGTAAATTGAGCCAGGTGGTTTCCACAAATTTGGTGTAGTGTAGTGGAAGTGACATTCTCACTGTGCATTGGTATGAATTCAGATTATTCAGTATATCGAAATTAGAGCTAATACATATGTAACATTTAGTTATTTATTATTTAATTTCTCAGTTTATGATGTGGCGAGATTCATGCCACAAAACGTGAAGTGAATTTCAATAATTTGTAGTTTTTATTCCTTTTTATTTTCCAGGAATGGTGGACTCACTTATGGCTGAATGAAGGCTATGCTTCCTTTGTGGAATTTTTGTGTGTTGCTCACCTTTTTCCAGAATATGATATTTGGACTCAATTTGTCTCAGACACACACACCCGTGCCTTGGAATTGGATTGGCTCAAGAACAGTCATCCAATTGAGGTAAATATAAAACTTGTGTTTCTTCATATTCAACATTAACTGAAAAATCATGTCTAAGGTTCAAATATTAAATGGGAAGTCATAGTTGGTGTTTGTTTGTTGGTACAATTTTTTAAAATGAAAATACATAATTTTGTCAAACTAGTAATATTTTACTTCAGCAAGGTTGGAATTGCCTGTAGAACCCACTTAGAACAGACCTGCTTGTAAGAAATACCTACTTACAGTGGACAGTATCAGAGGTATCAAGAACTTATAGAAACAACATATTTCTTTACAAGATCCCATTTTATAAGATATTGTTTCTTTGAATGAACTGTATTTTGACATTATCTAGTTGCCTGACACCTGCATTGTCCTCATGAAAGTAACCACCTGAAAATAAGATTTAAATTCTTATGATGGGTTATGGTGTTAGTCAGGAAATTATCTGGTGACTATAGTAGTGTTAATGTTTTTAATATCTCATTAAAAATCATATTTGAGATTGTTAACTCTTGGTATACTAGTTTAAGTTTGCCTGAAAATATGGGTTTAAAGTCTTTGATGTCTTGTATTCTGTTACTTGTGGAATTTTTGTCTAGTGATTATGTATTAGTGTTAGATTTAAATAACTAGAAAAAAATATCAGCTTTGGCATTATATCATAAATATGTCCAATTTCTTGCAATTTTAAATCTGTCTGCAACTGCCTTTGGTCTGACAAAAACTTTTAGAAATTGTTGTAAATATCAAAATAGTATATAATTCATTATGAGTATAGAAAAAATTAACCATTGCGGTATAAATATTTTTATGATCATGTAGGGGGTGGATCACGACTCACACATTCTCTTATGTAGTCCAGAGTGAGTCAGTTCTGTTATCTTTGCATATAATGCATCTTGCCAAGTATAAATTTTTCTCATTGAAATAGGTACCTATAATATTGACTGGCTCTTAGAATATATGAAGGAGTCATAGTTTTGAGGTATCTCAATTTTTGTAGATAAATTGTTTGTCAGATATTTAATGTAAATGGTCACTATCATCAAAGTGAAAATAATGTTTTTCATTCATTTCAGGTTCCTGTTGGCCATCCATCTGAAATTGATGAGATATTTGATGATATATCTTACAATAAAGGAGCGTCAGTTATCAGGATGTTACATAAATACATTGGAGATCAGGTAAACAAGAATTGCTATTATTACGAATTTGATAAAATAACATCTAAAGAATAGTTGAGGAATGATTTTTAAGTGCTAATTTTACTGACAAACGAGTAAAAGAAGACTTAAATTATTTTATTTTAAAGCAAAGATATTATCCCTGTATACAATAACTTTAAATTGTATACATGTAAGGCCTGCATCCTCAGTAAGAGTTAGGGTCTCAAACAATAAAATATATTACAACTTGGTAACAAGCAAATAACAAATAATAAATTCATATAATAAAATCATATTATGTATGAGTTTCAATTGGTGCATAACATAATAAAGATAACCATGTTAGTGAGGTACAACAACTTGATCTATATTTTTTTGGAAAATGAATTGTTAAATTGGAAATTTGATTTTATAGTTATATCTATATATCTATTAAATTATGAAATTCTGTAAATACATACTAGACTAGGCTAATCAATTTTGATTAACAATAGAAAGATTTAAAAGTTAGACTTGTCTGTTCTCCACACAGAACATAATGTTTTATGTGATCAAATAGTAATGGGCAATTGAATTTATTGTTAAGGAATTTCAATATATCTGGGAAATCATTCTTACTCTTGCAGCTTCAAGAGAAAAAAAAGAAGAAAAAAAAAAATTCCCCCCAGGGGACTTACATCTAGTAAGTACGTGTTTGGCAAACACGGGGCCCTGAGCTGAGTCTGGCATTGCTTCCACTTGCTTGTGCCATGCTCCTTCCTTTCTCTTTTCTGACCTTCCTTGGTCACCTCTTGTTCTTTTCGATCCTGACGCTACTAGGTTGCGAGGGCTAGGGTATCGTTCATTTTCCTCTTTCCTCTTCTTCTTCNAAAAAAAAAAAAAAAAAAAAAAAAAAAAAAAAAAAAAAAAAATCATCCCAGATTCAGTCAACAAATACTCATTGTCATAATAATGTATAGAATGACTACTTCTAGAAGAAAGGAATCTCAAAAATTTGTTTTAAACTTCAATAACTCAGACTAAATCAAAATAGGTTCAGCTCCAGTTGTTGGGATTCTCTAGGTTTAAGTTTATTGGATCTGAAATGTTGAGGTTCTTTTCTATTATACACATTTCTTTATTACACTGAAAGAAATTATATATTTATTTCTTTTTCATTTGAATTTGATTAGTTATAAGTTGTAAATTTTGTACAATATACATTTTGTAACATTTCCATATTTCTTTTGAACGTTGTGTTATGAAAGGTTGCCGCCTATCTTGCCTATAGTACACTGAGGCACTGCGCCATGTTTGTTTGTTATTGTCTTTAGATAGCAGCTCATTTTTCCAGCAGGATTCTTATGATGCTTAAAAACATTAAAAGTGCTACCTTTTAAAAGCACAATTTTTAAGGACTTAAAATGTACTTGAAAGTCTTTATAAAGATGTAGGGACTTATTTTTTCTCTGCAGATAACATTCTTCTTAACTTATATGAGAGGATGAAAATCAACTATTTGATTTATTAAATTGTAATAAGTCTCGAAAGAAAGCAATCAATAGAGTGATTTTTCCCATGGATGTTCATTCTTGTGTAGTCTTTGAGAAAGTGGTCATTCAGTTAACAGAGATCTCTTTCTTCATTTTTACGATTTTTTACTTAACTGGCAAATATGGGCAAAAGTTTATCTGAAATTTAATTTTGTTGACCATTAATATGTTAGTCCAGAATTTAACTTGTTAATTGCTAAAGCAATGGAAATATTTTTAGTTGGTAGTTTGCTGTTGGAAATTTACTGGAAGTGAAAGTTTTAAGAGTTAATTTAATATTTTAAATGTTAAACCAGTTAAATAGTTGAGTATTCTATAGTTCATCATACATGCTGTTAGTTAATATAGTCCTCACAAGAAATGAAAAATAACGGGATGGAACAAGCTAGAGTGCAGTGTCATATGTCTGCTGCTGGGGATGGTCTAGCATTGAGACGGCATACCATGCACCCACTCAAGACTGCTATAATCTGAAGAAAAGCTGAATCTTTTGACTTTTTGCAGAGCATTTGCAAATGGAATCCCTGAATCCTAGTATGAATTTAATTACATGGCCATGGTGCATATCACCTTATTTGAGTACCTCTTGTTCCCACGATTTAGTGTCACCACCTTTGTGTGGCCTTGAGGACTGCTGAAACCCCCAATTTCAGGCCCTTCTTACGTCACACGGAACAGAAATGTCAGGAGGTATTTTAACCCTTGTCATTCCTCGAGGCAAAAAACGTGGTGTCTGAGCATTTACTGACATTTCACTGGGTAGGTCGGGCACCTCTGATACCCTTGAGCAATAACAGATCAGGCGATGTGATATAAGACAAATTTCTGACTTTGGTGCTCTGAACCACCCACTATGGGAACAATGCTTAAAAAAATTAACTGATGGAAAAATAAATGTATGGATGTTAATAAAAGTGTTAATGGATTTAGAAATAAACGTAAAAATTAAAAAGTGAAACAAAATATTAACTTTGTTAATTAACAATTAATAGATTAAGTTATGCACACAGGGTTTCAAAGTGATCTAATAATATAGGAAATGTGAGTGTTCTGCAAAACCCATTTATAAGGAGAAGATCCTGGAATATCGAGCAAACACATGTAAATAGAAATGTGTGCAATTTACACCTGCATGTGATCAATATTAGTAGCTTGGAAGAGGTAACACTAAAACCTCACATGACACTATATTTAGAAACTTAGCTTCTGTAAATTTTGTGTATCGGGTAGATTTAACATGGGAATAGCATTAATAATTTTAGATTTTACAAAGTTAATATAAGATTTCTAGTGAGATCCTATTTCCTACCTAGAAATATAGATTTGTAAGTAAGAAAAAAACTTGTGGAAAGAAATTATCTTAACTGAGTGAAAGGTTATTTCTAAGAGCAACTGATTAAAACTTATTAATATTCTCTAAAAAATTAATAATAAATGGAAGACGAATTATTTATGAAACCTTAATTTTTTTATTTATTTGAGAATGATCAAGGAGCTTGAGAGCCCTTTAATTTGTAGTAATTAGACAAAAAACTTTAAATTAAATGGTCACTTGAAAATGTGAATTGCTCAAGAAAAGTAATCAATGAGAGGTAAATTTCTTAGTGCAGTGTGAAATTTGGAGAAGTGAGATTAACAAGGAACCTCCAAGAAGAAATAAAAATCTTTGAAAAGTATTATTTAACTTTTTCTGATTGCTTCATTTTTATAAGATGCAGGTATATGCAGACAGAAACATGGAAAATGATATATTATGCTTTCATCCATAGCATAATCAATTATGGGGTTATAGCTTTGGGGAGAGCATATGATAATAATATGAATCTGTTGCAAAGATTGTGAAATACATTTTTAAAAACTATTAAAACTTTCATTATCAGAAAAAAAACAAATTATCAATAAAAATCTGATGAACTTGGATCAACTTTTCTCGTTGCAATTTCTCTTATATCACTATACTGAATGAAGTAATAGGAATATTACATCTAGTTTGAAAACAAGGTCTAAAAGTCTACAAGTCTACAAAACTGAAAAAGAGAAGTAGGAATAAGAGAAGTCTTGTCATAGTTGTTAGATTATTTAATAAACTATCTAATGAATTAAAAGGGAGAAATCTAGCAAAAATTAAAACAATGGATTCAGTCCAATGTACAATGATTTTCCTCTCCATAAATTAAGATCAACTTGGGAAATAATTAAAGAAAATGTTTTAAAAATGTGGTATGTTATCTTTTTATAAATATTTTATAAAACGTATTTAATTAGTTTTTAAGAAAATTGATTTTAAGAATATTACTTATATGTATATTCCAGTCTTGCACACAGAGAACTTCTTACCTCTGTAGGTTTACTTTTTATTCTTAATATTTAAGTATGTTGAATTTGTTCTGGACTTCAAATAAATATATAAAGAAGTATAATTCCTTTCTTTCAATGTAGTTATATTTTTTAAATTTTTATAGACATGTTTTGGTGAAATTTAAAATTATGCTTTGTTACACAGTCCATTTCATTTCCTTTTTCAGGATTTTCGTAAAGGAATGAATTTATATTTGACTCGTCACCAATACAAAAATACCTTTACTGAAGATCTTTGGGCATCTCTGGAAGAATCCAGTAACAAACCTGTTGGGGCTGTGATGTCAACATGGACCAAACAGACTGGTTTTCCGGTTGTGAAGGTTACAAGTAGGCAAGAAGGCAATGATCGAATAGTTGGATTGACCCAAGAAAAGTTTTGTGCTGGGGGTAATTCTACTCGTAAGTACTTCATATTGCCAACGTCTCCTATCTAAGTATTATTTTATTTTTAAAACATTATAACAATTGTTCTGGTTTCACTGACAAACTTTTTGGAGATAAGTAATTTTGTAAAATAAGCAAATTTTTTTAGTTGATTAGAATTTTATTAAGGTAGATAAATGAACAATTTGAAAGAAATGTTTCACCAATCCATTAATTGGTTCAAAGTCTTTTGAGATTAAAATACTGAGAGTTATAATTTAGTGTCGGGTAGGGGTGGCCCATGACATTATGGATGGGTGAAGAGGCAGTTGACTTTAAGAGAAAATAGGGGTGGTTGACTGGGGAGTGTGTATACAGTACACTTCACAATGCTAGTGTGAATCACAAAGTAAATTTCATAAGACTACCACTTTCAATTTTCTGTCGCTATGACCTTTGTTAATATTAAAGCTGAGAAGACATTAATGTTTCAAAAATTTACATTTTAAACCAATGTAAAAAATTCTTTAAACTTTGAAGAAAAAAACTAAAAAAATATGCATTTTCAATCCGTGTATATAAGATGCATTTTCAATCCATGTACGGAACTTATAGGATGGTTCTTGCTTGTTTTCAGTGACAAAAGGAAGCTTTGTGGTTCAATTCAATAATTAACTTCACTTTTACAACAAATATTTGTGATGATATTGATTCATATTTTCTTTTCCTCTTTTTTTTTAAGGCAATGGAACCCTTTGGATGGTACCCATTACAATTAGTACATCTCGAAGTCCTTCCCAAGATGTGCACAGCACAGTTCTTCAAAGCCGGTCCTCAGAACTTGTGCTTCCAAATGTAGCTCCAGAAGATTGGGTAAAAGTAAATCCTGGTACTGTAGGATTCTATCGTACGCAGTACCCATCTGAAATGCTAGCACAGTTTGTGCCTGCTGTCAGAGACAAAAGTCTTCCTCCTTTGGACAGACTAGGTCTTCTGGATGATCTTTTTGCTACAGTAAGTTCATTGTTTATTTGTAAATTCTTTTTTTCTTTCCTAGCTTTTTTTGAAGTTTCTTACCACTAAGCTGGTTGAAATAGTGACTGACCATATTTGAAATAACAATTAACTATTGGTGTTGTTGTTAATGACAGTCTTTTCAGTTGTTGCTCTAGCGTTTCAGAAGAAACTTTTTAGCTTTGCAAGAATCTAGTATGTTTTCAGCTTAGTGTTTGAGAATTTTCTTGGCTCACAAATTCAAGAGATTCGCTTAGTTTTGAAAGTAAATTCTTAAAGCAACTATTTGTAGTGAAGTTGTACAAGAATCGATTAATAATATAATTTCTCACATGCAGAATCTTCCTCAAAAAACTTATGCACGTTTTGTGAAAATTTCTCTTATTGAGCCAAACTAGTCTCAATCTGCATTTGGAGACAATATAGCAGTGAATGGGTAATCTCTCTCATTAAATTATTTTCTGTACATAAAAAATTCAACATCTGAGATTTATTTATTAATTATTTTTTCCCAAATATGGATTCTATTATTTGGACACCATATTTTTCTTCTTCTTCTTCTTCTTCTTCTTCTTCTTCTTCTTATTATTATTATTATTATTATTATTATTATTATTATTATTTAGACATCTCTAACTCCAGCAATGAGTGAAAACATCAGCAGTGGAGTTAATTTGTTAATTAAGAATAATATTTTTTGTCTTTCATAGCAAATATTAGTCATTTAAATACATTTATTGTACTCTTTTAGGCACTCTTAGATTTTGTGCTTCTCCAATTTATATTTATAGTAATAGATTAAGGTAGTCATTTTCTTAGTACACAGGAATTCAGATTTTCTCAAATATTTTCTAGTTTTGTTGCAATTTTAGTGTTTTGTTTTGTTTTGTTGGTGCATTGTTGTTTTTAATTTGTTTCGTATTATGTATTACAATAGTATTCCTATATTGGTATTGCAACCTAATTGGTGTGTCCACCAATATTATTATTGGAGACAAAGTATTTTAGGAATTTCAAATCAGGGATATAATGGTGGACTATAGACAATGTTAAAAATTTTTGGCATACTACATACTTTGAAAAATATGTGAATTGAAAAATACTTAGAAGTTATGTTTAATTAAAGATTTTCGAGCTAGATTCCTGAGGAAGAATGTTACGGTAGTTACTATGAGAGTTGTGTTGAATAGAGATGTACAGTATCCATTGTGTATGATCATGGAGGTTTCATGTAAAAACAAGAAATGGAAACCATTTTTAACTAAACCATTTACAATTTTCAGAACCAGTAGGGAATGTGTAATCAAGACTTATTCCTTTGGATTGTCATATGTTTTTATAACACTTGTTTTCACAACTTAAATTTAACTTGAATGTCTTGCAGAAATCTTGCATTTCGTCTTGTCCCTTACAGGACTGTTGAACATTACCAATACTTCTGTAACCAAATTATTTCTGAAAAAGGTGGTCTAGTCCAAGTAACAAACAAGCCATTAACACTCAAGGAAACACTTGGTTTAGCGAAAATATTCCGAGGAAATAAAATATTCCAGCACATTAAATGTATGTAAGTGAGCAAGCAAGCAAACAAGCAAGTGAGGACTCACAGGTACTCTATTGCAGTGGTACCATATTTACCCGATTATAGTCCCCCACCAAATATAGTCCCTACCCCTTATTTTAGAAGGCAAAACTTAGAGATAAATGAAGTTAAATAAAAACAAAGACCTTCTGAAGGGAAATCTTCATTCAAAATTCCATGTTGGTTGGCTCTGGTAAGTATAATCATAAGGGTTTAAAAATAAAAAGCTAACTGGTATAATTCAGTTTCCCCTCTTGACAGATCCACACGGATTTGTCTTCGAATTCTTTTGCTGCTGCTGTGTCGTATAATTTAGAACGCACAGTTTCTATAAGTGTTGAAGCATTTCAATCACCCAACTTTTGTTCTGTCAAAGAAGATCGAAATAAATAGTTTGGTCTCAGTTAAATATAAATTAAGCGCTCTAATGACCTTGACGTTGGCGAGCCCTAATGCCCCGAGAGAAAAAATTAAATATAAATTGGTATGTTTCTATTCAATCCGAGTATTTATTTAGAAGAACAGTAACGGAGTGAATGGACAATGGTCACATGTTAATGGAGATGGACATAAGAGTGGGGTGGGGGAGTTAACCAAATAAATTAAAGAGTTTACTGGTTTTTACTTCAGTTTGTTCATTGAGGCAAAAGAATGAAGGGTTACATCAAAGTTTATTAAAATTTCTAGGTTTTACTTAAGATTTAATTTGAGACCTTTGTTTTCTAAATGTAAAATTTGAAATTGTGAAGAAGGGTCAAAAGAGTGATTACAATTGTTATGGGGAGGCACCTATGAAATGTGATGAAATTTGTTGAAAAATTAAATTTTTGCTTTTCATCTCCATAAATACAATTACATTTTGTAGATTTATGTCCCAGAATCTGATTTGTCTGCAACGCATTTAAATGCCCAAACTGATGGTTTAATTGTCCATGTGCGCTGTGTGCCATGCACCCTTTTCACAGTATGTGTTTTTTCCTACATAATAATAGAATAGTATTTTAATTTCCTGGCGGTTTTTGAAGGAATTTTTCTCAGAGTCTCTGCAGAACATGTGAGTGCTTGAAATCAGTGTGCTCGTTCCTGTATGCAGTGTTTTTGTGTTTAGTTACGTATAATAGTGTTCTTGTAAGCATTTCTTTAGCGCATTCTCACTTATATTTAGTGGCATTTATTTTTATTTTACCATTTTCAGTTATCCTTTAGTTTTTATTCAGTTTCTTCCACTTTGTTTTAGATTGGGTCGTAGTTTTCGAAGTTATTTTGATAGGGTACTTCTTATGTGCTTATATTTATTTTATACTATTCAAAGACCAATTTAAATATGAACATAATAAGACCTAACAAGCCTGGAGGAAAAAGGCCCAGCAAAAAGGCAAGAAAAATATTGAAAAGAAATTTACTTCTGCTGGGTCTGAACAAGGAAAACGAGGACAACAAAGTGCTGTGACTTGCGCCATCTGCCTCATTTATCCTAGAATTAGTTTTTGCAGCAAATTAGAGTATTTGAAACATCTTTATATACATATATAAGAATATATATTATACATATATAAGAAAGAAAATTTGGGAAATTCTATTTTCTCAGGTGCTTCCCCTTACGGTGAATTGCAAAGGCTGACAATTCAGTATTTTTCTTCCAAACCCTTCTGTATTCATCCAATCTGATGGAGAACTTCCTGTTTGTCCAACCTAAGTAGCATTGCAATCATTACAATTAAGTTTTTGTTCCCCACTTTTATCCTAAACTAGTATGTGGTTTGTGTTTTTTGTTGGAAATTTTCCGAAAATATTGCCAGTTTTGTAATAGTTGTAAATCTTTAGATTTACTCACTTGTTGATATGTCCTTTGGGAGATTGTGCTGATGTAAGGTAAATTTATGGAGTTTTTTTTTTTTGTTAAAACAAAATTCATGAAAATAATGGGAAATTCAGGATAAGTCGGAGAATTTTCTGTTTCTACAATGAGAATAATGCCAAAATTATTTATATTTCTGGTAAGTGTGCTTATTTTTAATTTTTATTTAGTGACAATACTTTATTTTTGGATGCTCTTGAAGAATGAATTAGTGATAATTTCCTTTTATGAAATACTTTTTTTATTTTTGACAGATTTTACCTTATAGGATGTTTATTTCTCAATTTTTAAAGTAATTTTTGCGTACATGAAATTGTGCGATAATAGTTGGGGGAAATTAATTCATTGGTTATGGAAAGTAAGGGAAAAGTCAGGGAATTTTGAGATGGGGTATCACTAGCCACCCTGTCATTTCTGTAGAAAACATTTCTTGAGAACTAAGTGTTTCTCTTTGTTGCTGAACTTTTCAATCAGTTTTGTGTTGTAACCATTGTTGAAGGCAATGGTTTTGATGATATTTACTTCTTTTTGAAAGTTTTCCATAGTTGTTGGTACCATAAAGAGCCTGCGTATCCATGAGGGGAAGACAGCGAACTCTTGATGAGATATATGTAGTAAGTGGTTTGAGATTATCACATCAGCTTGGGTGGGTTTTCTGTAAATACTAAAATCATGTCTATTTCCTTTCAAAGTTAAGTCCAAAAACTAATTATTTTGTAATTCCATTCTAAATGAAATTTTTGGTGTTTTTTAAGAGGTCTTGGAATTGGTCAAGCTGTCTTTAGATTTTAAGATATTACTTGTATCTAGGACTGTCTTGATAGGAATTTTATCTTCGTTATAGGAAGGGTTATACTTCTTTCTACGTTCCTAAAAAGTTCAAAAGTCGGATGTGTTTGTTTATTTAAATCTTAATTTTCTCCTAGACTAGAACTTTTAAATCATCATAATTATTTATTTCTTTTGGAAGTTTTAAATGTTGGGAGATCAGATATATGCTTCTCAGCATACGTTGAGGAGGTTTTTGTGTGAGAAAGATAATACTGCAGTGTTGTTTCAAGTTTCATGTCTTGTGGTTAAATTGTCTGGGAATATTGGAAGAGTTGGGATGTCACAAACTTTTCATCTTCAGTATGTGAATTACTACACTTTGATAATAATATTCAATTAAAGACTGAAAATGTTCTGAAATGAATTACAAATCATAAGAGTAATAGTCCTGGAAAGAAAATGAAACTAGTAATACCACTTCATTTTATTTAAAATTTATATTCAACTTTATTTATATTAATTTTTATGTATTTAGGAGATTTGAGTGACATTCTTAGGGAATTTCTTTCTGTAAAATATTGGTAACATATACATGGTAAAAACATTAAAAACAATTCACAATGAATTCTGCTCTTTCAGGGAATGTTTGCCTATCATTAGCTGATATTCACTTGAGTGTCAGTTCTACACATGAGTGTCAGTTCTAGTGGAAAGATGTACTTTCCAACTGCACACCATTGGAATTTGTAAATTGCACTAACTGGATTTTAATATAAATTCTTTCCTAAACATTAAGTTAAATTCATAATGGACTGGTATAAATTATTTTGTCTCTTGGACTAATTGTGTATTGTACAAAAAAATTATTTCCTGTGGCTAATATTTCTGTTTAACATTTCTAAAATATATTTTTTTAAATACTGATGATAAACGAATAACTACCTATTATTTGTTTATCCAACGCACAATTTAGTGTTTTGAGTTACTGTGCCATTACAAAAAGTATCAGGTATTTCGTCCATCCAACACTTGTTGGAATACCAGTTCAGTCAAAGGGTTCTAATGACCCTGATGTTGACAAGCCCTAAAACCCCAATTCAACGGAGAAAAGACCTACGAAATATTTTAGGGAAGGAACATAAATTATTCGTTTCGTATAGTGTTAATAAATATTTTCTTATGTGCTGTGCCAAGTTATTTGATTTATTCAACATACTTCAACAAACTATTTAAATTCAGATTGGAATCATTAGTTAATTTTGAATATTTAATAAAAATATTCAGAAATGTAATGTTTCATTTTTACTTCAAATATTTTGTTGTATTAATGTTGGGACAAATATGTATTAAATTCTGATATATTTTTTTTAGTGGCATGCTAACTTGTTCTCATTTCCATGCATTGGCTAGACATCCATAAATTATTTTGAAGTTGGCTGAAAATGTATTATTTTAATGTTTCTTTTGTATGCTTTTGTAAACATCAAGGAAATGTGTGTAGTAAATTTTGAATTTTTTTTTCTTTTTATCTGTTATGCCTTGTCACATCAGAAGTAGACTCTGCATTCAATATACATTTAATTTACTTTTAAAAATTACTTCTCGCATTGCTTAGAATGTTGCAGTTTACACTTCTGACGATTTGTAGATACTATAAGGAATATTATTGGTAGGTTACATACTTGCATTGTTGAATTAGGAATTTGTATTTCAAAGCATATGTAATCTAACACAGGTGTGGCTGCTGCGCGTAGCATTTACTTCCTTAAGTAAAATAAGGATCTTCAACAAAGGTATTGTTTTGTGTTTTATTTATTTTGCCTTTTTTATTGTCTTCATATCTTCTTTCTCTTGTTGCTTGAGACTGCTCCGGCTGAGTTATTTGGCTTTTACATTGTGCTGATGATAGCAAGCTACTTAACGTACAGTTGTAGAGTAGTGATAGTTAAATGATTCGAATGTTTGCTCACATGGATGTTGGTCCAGGAAATGTATAATTTTGAGGCATGTGATCATATGATTGCTGCATTAATATCAGCTGAAACACATGTTGATGTTTGTGGATATGTAGGTTTAGAGAATGTAAATTTGTACTGATATTTGCAGTATCATATGATAAGTACATTCAGAGAAATAAAGGTCAGTGGATTCATTGACAAATATTGGTGGTATATTTTTAATTTGTTTCAAGTAATTATCGCATGTATTTCCAAAATTTCATTATAATTTACAACTTCCTAGTGCCAAAAATTTATAACAACAAAATTATTAAGAATTCTGTATGTATAACTGCCCTTTTGTTTGTTGTTTAGTTCACTCTCTCACTTTCTCCTAATGGACTAATTATTTTCTTTATGTTAGTAAATGTATGTCTTGTTTATCAACTTTTTTAAAATGTTATGAATGTAATGAGAATATCAAAGATATTTTAATTGGAAGCCTAGGAAAGAGAATGACATGACGACATGACATGACATTAAATGACATGACAAAACGACATGACATGACATGACATGACATGACATGACATGACATGACATTAAATGACATGACAAAACGACATGACATGACATGACATTAAATGACATGACAAAACGACATTACAAAACCAAGTTTATCTATCTTTTGAAAGATTTTTTTCTTCTTTTTTTACACATAAAGTGGATTAATCTCCATCTTAATATTGTGTATAATTATAATATTGTTGTAGAATTTAGTTTTATATACATAATTGATTGAATAAGTAATACACAACTTCCATTCCACATTACACTCATACCTTAGTATTAGAGACAAAAAGGGGTAACACTCTGATGGTAGAGACCCTGCAAGTTCATTAGATTATTGTTACAACAATAACATTGCAAAAGATGAACGAATAAAGAGAGTACTGATTTTTTAAACAAGCACACTATCTAATTGTCATCATCTATCTATGACAATAAATCTTCAGATTCCATAATGCCCATGTAATGGAAGGTTTGAAAAACGAAAAGTGTCCAAAAACTGTACTATGACTATTTTATTTTTAATAATTTGTGTTTCAAGATTCAAGATTTTTTCACCTAAGTATATTTTTGTAGGGGCTGATGTGAGGAAATAGATATGATTATTATTACCAAACTTACTCTTTACACATTTTTTTACATGAAACAGGTATAACAAAATCCAGATGCATAGCAAATTATTTTCCAGAAAGTATTTGTGGGAGATTCGTCTGCCACAGCTAGTTCTGAAAGCTGAATGGATTTTCCATGATATGTGAAATTTCTCCTCACGTATTCTGTTACTGTCTTAAATGTTGATATATTAAAAATTATTGTTGACTGAATCCAGGCGGGCAACAAAAAGAACCTTTGCCCCCTCCTTTGCTTGAGCAGGACACTAAATTGAACTGCCAGTCTGTACTGTCTTCCTCTGCTCAATTGCGTTTCCTTTCTTTGATGTTATTGATTAAACTACTGAAAAAGCGGTGGGGGGTTCAAGTATTTTCTTGTTTTGACTTGTGTCGAGCACAGTGAGGACACAGAAACTAGTTTCAGAGACTCTCATGTGCATCACCTTTGTTGTTTTTAGTTTCAACACTGGGAAGTAAAATGTTGTCCGTCTTAGGTTAGCCACTCATTGCTCAGATTTTGTGTCTATGAGAAGTGATTTTTCTTCTTTTTTGTGCGTGTACAATCTCTTCTTAATTGTTGGATTCTTTAAGTTTTCTGTAGTAGTTATAATGAACTGTGTTTCATGTATTAATTAAGAATTTTTAATTCTGTAAGTATAGAATAGTGCGAATATAGATGTATGTATTTTATATTTCACGAGTCCTTTAAGTTGAATTTTCAGTCATTAATGAGGTAATGTGCATATAATATTATTGGAAAAGTACAATAAAAACAGGATGCAGTGATGGGTACATTTGGAAGAACTTTTCATAATGCCTTGATCTTGTTTTAAAAATGGAATGGTGACTGTTTTCAACTTAGTGTCCCTCTCATTAACTCTCAAGTGGCATGTTGACCCATGTGGTTGACTCACTAAACAGCTGCTTTACCTTCTGTGTTTCAGTAAATCAAAGGTCATTGTAATTTCAAGTATTAGTCTGTGAATTATTTGTACATGCTATCTGTGAATAAGAAAAAAAAAATGTTGCATTGATAGTTTTAATGTGGAAACAGTGGAACTCTATGCCTGCTCATGTGATTGAAAAAATTTCATTGGTTGAAACTATATTCAGAGAGATCTGTGTTTGTTTTTCTTCTTGGACTGTTTATTTTTGGAAATTTATCTTTCAAATGTTTCTATGACTTTTCAATTTATTAATGGAACTCAGTGTGCACACTTTGTGATATCCTTGTGAATACGTTGCAAGATTTATTTCATTACAAGATTAGAAGGTTTTCTTTATTCTAATATTCTTGTTGTATTTACCTATTGAATTACCTTATTAAAGCAAAATGTAGTACAAAATCTTGGATTTGGATGGAATGAGGAGAACGAAATACTTTTGGTGTACTGTGTGTAATGTCATAGAGAAAGCTGTCCCTGTTCATGGTTTTAGAGACAATCATTCAAATTTCTAGAGCAATTTTTTGACAAAATGGGCATGTAAGTTAATGGTTGCACTGTCTCAAAATAGATCATGCACCGGTATTGCTAGTTCTTTTTTTTATCTGTAAATTGTAAATATTTTTGTGTTGTCCTGAGCAGATGGTGATCATGATGGATTAATGATATTCTTCGGGAGTGTATAGGATTTCTCTGGAGGGCATGGTCTATTGAAGAAAATCCTATAAACTTGCCAACGTTTTTTAATTTAAAGATTCTTCAGGTCTAAAATAACACAAAAGTATACAACTATTTCCAACTGAATTACTACAGACCAAAAAAATAAAATAAATTTTTAAATACTGAAAATTAACAGAATACACTTTTCACCCATACAGACAAAAATCTCAGTTACTGTGAGTGAATACAATAGCATGTGTTAAACTAATGTAGATTGCTTGAAAGGGAAGTACTTATATTTATTGAGTTATTTTAGCCCTGAAGAAGGCTCTGTGAGTTTATGGGTGTTTTCTTTAATCGATCAAGCCCTAAAGATTAATTCTGTATGTATTGTGTGATGAAGAATCCAGAATATATTTTTCAGGATTTGTCACGAAAGTATTGATGTAATTAATTAATGAATCACTATTTTTACACTCAAACCAAGAAACAAAATATTTCTTGGGATGGTTTGTTGGAGACTTCTTTCATCCTCAGTAAATTTAAACTGGCTTAAGATGACTGACAGTTAATCATCTGAAGATGGAGGAAATTTCCTTTGAACCTTATTCTGAAGGTAAAATTTGTGTTTGATAGTATGAAACATTTTATTAATTGATTAAATGAACATTTTTTAACATAAGTGATATTGCATGTGATAGTGCCTGTGATGGGAATAAGCTTTTTGCTGTGATTTTAATAGTAGCTTGCCTTTTGCAAATTGTGTTTTTGCTGAGTAGTGTTATGGAATGATAGAAGTTAAGAGTTAAAGTTGTATTATTGCTTGAGAATAGTGATTTAATCAGGTTCTGTGAAAACTGAATTGAAATTTGTTGGGTGTAATACAGAATTAGATAGAAAGAAATTACATTTTTATAATTTGACAAGTAATTTTATTTGTTAGGTAATCTAGTTTTGTGTCTCTAATATAAGGAACTGTCAAAGGAAGCAAACTGGATTTAATATAAACAACTAGCAAAGGAAGCATATCTATTAATCCTTTAATCCAAATTTTAGGATTTTAAAGACACATACTGAATTGTAATTGAAATGACTTTTCTCCTTGTACCATTTAAGTGTGTGTAAAGAATTTTTACATATTAATGTACTTTTTACAAGAACAGTAAGTATTATTTGTGTTGTTTTCATTAATATTGTGAAGAAGAGGGTAGGGTAAAATTCTTTTGGTATAGAAATTCTAATGAATTTTGCAATCCCAAAGGATTTTAACCTGAAAGTAGATATTTTGACCTCCTTTTGAGAGATCATTTTGTTTTTTTAAGATTGAGATTATGTTTCCTGGATATTTGTACTGATATATTTTAACTAATTACACTTGCTAGTTTCTATTTAATAATGAAATGGATCTGCTGATTTATGAAAGTTCAAGAATTCTAATTTTCTGTTTCGAAAATTCTGTGCTTTATTGGTTTTTTTCTTTCTATAAAACACATTCAAAGATGTTCCCTGAAATTAATAAAATGAAACACCTCATTAATGTTGTTAGTAAAAGCATTTTCCTTGATAAGTTTTCAATTTAATTTCAGTTCTTTTAAAAACATAACAATATTCTTCCCTAATTCTTATACATGAAATGTCATGCTTGACATAATTTTGTTATTTTGCTCTGTTATCTATTATACTCTCTTTCAACCTTCTTGTTTGTCATTTAATATGAAGCTGTTTTAAATGTGTGAGAAAAATAACAAAATATAGGGATCATATGTTTTTGGAGACAATTTGTATGTAATTTCTACATTATGTTAATGTGTGAATACAAAGAAGTTATATCGTCTTATCAACCTCAGAATCCATACTGATATAAGGTTTTTTCTGTTTAATATTAAAATTTTAAATAGAGTTTTGTTTTGAATTGACCTAAACGCAAAAAAATCTTATCCAGGAAGAAGTTATATTTTGAATTTTGCACCTTCTTATATTAAAGACGTGAGAAGCACATGACATACCCCAAAACATTCATTCTTTGGAACTACTTTATTTTACTTTGGATTATATTATCCCTTCCATTGTTGTATGAAATTGATTTCCATTCCAGGTGCAAGCTGGACAAACTCCTACAGTAGAAGTGCTAAAACTGTTGGAAGCATACTCCAATGAAGACAACTACACTGTGTGGTCAAGCATAAATAGTTGTTTATCCAAACTTGCATTATTGCTTGCACACACAGATTATGAGCCAATCTTCAAAGCTTACGGGCGCAAATTAATGTCTGGAATTAGTGCTCGCTTAGGATGGGATCCAAAACCAAATGAAAGTAATTAATCATTCAATTTTTACCTTCTCTAATTATGCCATACAATGCTTAATTAGTTTATTATGTCAGAATATTTATGTCATTTACCATGAACATTTTAAATCTTGTGCAGGAATGAGATCAATAGGTAGATTCTGAACTATAATATTTTCTTTATTGTAATCTTTGTTTCTTTTTTAATCTAAGAAGACACCAAGGCAGTCCCTAAGTCATGTAGACCATGGTTTGAGAGACACTGTGGGCTAAATACTTTTTAAAACTGCATCCTTTGGGGTAAATACTTTGGACCAATGTTGGCCTATTTTACTGCCACAAGAATAAGTAGAAAATCTTCACAAAAACATTATATTGAACTTGTGAGGTTCTTTTTTAGTATTTTAAAAGCTGAGGTTGATTTATTTCCAAGAATATACGTTGTCTTGTATTATTTTAGGTGGACAAATTTGAAGTGTTTATGAAGTAACTCTTGAGATACTTTTCTAGTAGAAAGACATTTTTTTTTAAATTTCAGGAATTAAATAAGTTGGTATTAAACCTTCTAAATGATTGACAGGTCATTTGCATACACTTTTGAGGTCTCTGGTTGTTGGCCGACTTGCGGTTTTTGAGGATCAAGCCATCATTGCAGAGGCACAGAAAAGGTTTGCTGATCATGTGGCAGGCAGATCTATTCTTCCTGCTGATTTAAGGAGCCCTGTCTATAAAGCTGTCCTCTGTGTAGGAGATGAGAGCACCTACAATACTATGTTGAGGGTTTGTATCTTGTAAAATATAACCTATGAAAGCTGTAAAATATAATCTATTGACGTTTGAAAATTCTAGAAGTCTTTTTAATTATGTAATGGATTAATTCTGTAAATGATCACCCTTAAAAAATAGTCTATGTACATGTGTTATCATAGTAGAAGTATGAAGGGAATTAATTCAGTGTTTCTTATAACTTATTTATTCAATATTGTATGAAAAGATTGTCATAAATTGAACATCATTTGTTGGTAAAACTACTATGCGAATCACCTGAACCGGTACAGAACAGGCACTGGAACAAAGAAATAATTCAAAAACATTATTTTTCTTGGACCAAAACCTGTACTGCAATCGCTGTTTTAAATTATCAAAAATATTTATAACCTGAACTAAAATGGAAAAAGAATTTGATTGTTAACTTAACACTTCAATATTAATATCAATGTTCAATAATTGTTTTACTGTAATTGAACCATTATTGTATTTATTACAATATTTTTTATGATATGTAACCATACATTATTACATTGGTGTATTGATTGTCCAGGTGATGCCATACACAGGATAGCCGGCATTGAATATATTAATATACAAATGTATATTTTAACTTTTGTCTACTATCATTATTAAATAATTTGTATAATTGACTATTTTAAGTTACATCTGATGATAATCATGTACATGGTTCATTATACAGATTATGTAATTGTGTAATTAATCTTGCCTGTGTAAATTAAGTAAAGCTGTGTCAAGTGAGTATTTTATGATAAATTTCATTTGAACAATGACTCTCAAAATTGTTTAATATGATTCCAATTAGCAATTAAAATTACAAATTGAGAAAAACTATTTTGGATCTTTGGCTGTTATTACAGAAATTATCTTTATCAATGTAACATTTTTGTTTATCTATCTATTGTTTGTATACTATTAATGCATATATTTGTATTTGATACAACTTATTTTTATTTTGGTATTAAATTATTTTTTCTTTGTACAGATGATACATTAGTGTAAAAATATTGTTTGTAACTTATAATGGATTTTGACATGTAGGTGATAAGTTCCTGAAATGCCTATATTTTTTTTTTTAATGTAGCGTGTCTGTTTCCGTATGAATAGCTTCTGAAAAAATTTTAAATGAACTTCCACCTATTCAAGTGAAAAATTACAACTAGTATAAATCTTTTGAACATTTGTTTATATTTTAATTCTAGTATTTAAATTATTTTTATTATGATTACAACAGTTATACAGGGAGGCAGATCTTCATGAGGAGAAAGATCGCATATCTAGAGCCCTTGGAGCTATAAAGGATGAAAATATTCTTAAGAAGATTCTCCAGTTTGCCATTTCGGTATGTATTAACAATCAATTATGAGCAATGTGCTTGAGAAGAAGACTGACATTATTTTGTGTATTTCTACAGGATGAAGTACGCTCCCAAGATTCTGTTTTTGTCATAATATCTGTTGGAATGAGTAAAAGAGGCAGAGAGTTAGCTTGGGATTTCATCAAAGAAAATTGGCAGATGCTCTGGAATAGATATCAGGTATTTCTTCCCTTTTTTTCCTTATTTAGATTTGTTCCATCTGAGATTTTTATCTTGAAATATTACAAAATAAGTATTGTAAAAAATAAGCTTAAAAACAATTGAAATAGCTAATATGTGGAATACGTTTTTTTCTTAAACATGTCAGTTGTTGAATGCAGCATGCATACTGTTTTAAGTTAAGACATACCTTTTATTTATTAAGAGATTCATGTTCGGCTTGAAAACAAAGTAAAGCATGCTGTAAATGTATATTTTGAGTGGAGGAAGTGTATTATTATTAAGAGAAGAAAATTATATAGTGGATCTCAATTATATATTTGGATCGAGCACTTGCCTAGTGTCCATTGTATTTTACCAAAAAGGCTTTTGTAAATGTATATTTTCCACTACAAAATAGATTCATCAATATACTAATTTAATGGAAGTTTTTTATGCTCTATGTAGGGATTGCGTAGAGTAGGATTCTAAATTAATAATATTATAAAATTCCAAATTATTTAATTTTGAGTTAAATTTCCACATTATTTTTCATTATCTTTTATTCTTTGCTCTTAGGGAGGATTTTTGCTGTCCAGACTGGTCAAATACCCAGTAGAAAATTTTGCGAGTGAGGAGCGAGCACGAGAGGTGGAAGAATTTTTCAAAGGCCACCCAGCACCTGGCACTGAGCGAACAGTTCAACAAAGCATTGAGAGCATTCGGCTTAATGCAGCCTGGCTGGCACGTGACAAAGAAAGCATTCATGCCTACCTCTCTGCTCACCAGTAGATGGACTCTCCTTAACTAAGCGCAGGGTCCCAAGTACTTGGTACCATAATGTACAATTCGTAACAGCTAATCCTTTTTTGTTGTGTATTATCATTATTTAGCATGAATTGATAAATATCATGTTTATCATGTTATTAACCAATATGTATTAAGAATATCTTTTATTCTTCTTTGTCTTTTAGAAGTGTACTTCCACTTGTTACATTTTACATTATCACATCTTTCACTATTGCTTCATGAAATGAAACGTCAGTCATATAAATATTTTATTTTCTATTTATTTATTTTTTTGATAAAAATTTCATTTGAATGAAAAGAATTTATTCAAAAAAATATTTCCAATTTGCTTAAAACCTAGTAGGTTTAAAATTCTATAATTTGTTTTCTATGTGAAAATTGTGGAAATGAGTTCTGTTATTATTGAACTTACCCAGGTTAAATAATTACTTATCTAAATATTATCTATCTAAAATATAAGTTTTTCTTTTGCAACATTTTAATTTCAGGAGTGATTTTCTAGTTTTGAAAAAAAAAGTTGTACATAATCTTCAAATTATAATAAAAGATTTTAAAACATTTTTGTAGAATAAATGTGTAGCTCAGGTGATGGTCAAGCCCAACTCTACATCCTTGGGGAAATTAAATTACATCTCCTGTGTATATTACCTCAATTGTTCAGGTAAAAGAAAATATATATTTTTAAGATTTGCTGTGATAATTTTTCATTTCAACATTAAGTTCCACAAATTACTGAAGAACAATTAAATTAAAATCAAAGGCATTTTACTCATTATCAGTTTTCAATTGAACTTAGCTCTTAAAACACATGAAACACCAGTCATAAATTAAATTTAATACCAAGAAAAATATTAATGCAAGCAAAGTTCAAAAACTTAATAAATCTGTCACATAATTGAAACCATCTTTTGAATGAAATTTCTTACCTAACTTTTCCCCTTTAATTTTAATGTTTCAATAAAAAGAAGTGACTAATACAAAGGTAGAACACTTATTAAATTTGATTAAACTACAACAACTTTACAGCACTGCGAATTTTTAAACATTAGATTACAAGGAATGGTCATATAAATATTTTATTTTAATGATCTCTCCTTGCATNTGGACTGCCATCCCGGCTCCTTGCATCCCCCCCCCCGCCCATTTTTCTCCAGTTTTCCTTTGGGTAGAGGCGGATTTCTTATACAGGTTCTCTAGGGGCATGTTTATTGTAACAATAAATCGTGAATTTAGATTTATTTCAATTATGATTTTTAAACACTAAGTGTAATCTATAGTTCAATAATACTTTGTACATGTAAAATAAATTTTTTATGTTAAATTACAAACATATTGACATTCTATTAGTATTATAACTTGTAGCTAACTTTTTATCTTGTCTAGGAATTTTTGCTGAAATGTTTTAATCCGCCTTTGCCTTAGGACCCTTGATTAGAATTGATGGGATGGTCCCTTGCTTGCTTCTGGATAGTAAATTAGTTTATTGTCCTCCATGTGGTCATATGCAGTTTGTACTGCGTTTTTGACAATAAATTTATTTATTTATTCATCAGGATGAGTTTTCAAATGCAGACGTTTGGGTCTTTTGCAATATCTACACACTTCACTATGAATTCATGTCCTACAGTAGTTTTTTCTATTGGGATACTAGACTCTGAATTTCAGCAAATTACAAGATGAAATTAAAACATAGATTTTTTTTATCTTATCAGTTAAAATTTTTCTCACTTATTGCCATAGAGAGAGTTTATTCACAAAGTTTAAGACTGTCTATAAACTGTTATCACCTTATAGTTGCTAACATGCAGAATAATAATAAAACCATAATTAAACCAAATAAAGTTATTGAAAGTAGTAATATGTTGAAGAAAGATACTAATAGAACAAGGAGATAGTTCCAAAATTAAATATAATAGTAAGCTAATTTCAGCAATTACTGTTGGATAAAAAATAAATTATGTAGGTGGTGGTATGAAATTGAAATAATCAATTAAAATAATATAATTGTACAATAATTATTTAAAAAGAAACAAATCAGTTGGCATTAGCATTTCACTCCTTTCCTCGCATAAAGTCAAGGGTAATTCATCACTTAAATCTTGGTTTATAGAATATTAACATCTAGTGACAGTGAGAAGTTTGATTGGTGTCAGTTTTCATAGAATGTGTTGAAGGCCACACTGAATGAACAGTTGAAAGGATAAGGTAGTATGATCATGCCAGGCACTACTCCAAAGTATGTAACCATTTATGAAACATTCAATAATGTTATCTATTCTGGTTGTATCAAAATAATCATATGACATTAATGAATTAGGGTATATTAAAGAACTGCATATCATTAATTATACCATTAAAATGAAACACTGTATTTGAATAATGGTTTCTAGTTTGACTACAGTTCTCTAGTTTTGAGACTGTCTTGTTGAATAACTTTATTCATTGTCTGGTATAGCAAGGCAAATTTGGTCTTTTTTATTCTATATTAAATTTCTGACATGGTATACCAATGTCAATGAGAATTGCATTTGAATTTATTAAAAATAGTTCCTTCAGAGACTGCGTAAGGGACCCCTACAACTTGTTACAAAGGTTTTATTTAAATATTAACCCTGAGAGGTCCAAATTTTATTCAACAACTTGATAAATAATTATTTTTTCTTTCATAAAAAAATTATGGTATTTCATAAGTTGTCAGGTCATTCATACATCTTAAATAATGTTCTTGAGCCTGAAGGGTGAGAGAACATACTGTCCACATGTCTATTTTCATTACAGATGTTTAGAACCATTAATTGTCATTGTAGATACTGGTAATCATTTCTTGTAAATGTCACTCTTCAAACTTAAACAAGTCACTTCATCAATGTTCATGTGTAGAGTTGATGTTATGTAGCATCTAATATCATGGGTTCACTGGAATAATTTTGCTGCTTTCTTGTTTTGTCAATTTTTTTTATGCAATGTTGAACTTTTCCTTTAAAGTACTTTCAAAAATTTACTTAATTTCTGATATAGACCGATAAATGTAACTGACATTTTTAATTTTTTCTTTACAAAATTCAAATTTTTTTGAGGAGACATCTTATTACAAATGGCTGCTGCAAGTTGGCTTTGGACACATGTTGGTTGTGCCCCTTACTCCATCACATGCATTTTTATCATGTGGAGTGGCAAAGAAATGTCCACTCCAAGAACAAAATTGTCCAAATGGTGACAGCAGTCGTATTGTGTTCAAAAAAGTCTCTAATAATATACATACTGCAACACTTCACTTAATCTTCCGGGCATTTATAGTAGTATGCAAAGGGATGTAATGAAGGTCGTCTGTTGACCCAATGAAAGCTCTGAATTTCATCCTGGACAATAAAACTGTTATTTTCAGCAAAATCTGCAAGAACAATGCATTCACTTTTGTCAAAAGAGTCTCTTTTAAATTTTAAATATATGGACTCTATTGAACTGAAATGATGCATCTGTCGAGTTTTCAATTTGTCTACCATTTGGTCAATGAATTCATCACTGAATGTAGAAACTGTTATTAAATCTGCCCAGTCAGTACTCACCCACTGTTTATATATTATGGTGTAATATGTATTTCATTTCCTTTTCAAGAAATTAATGCAGAATGTTGTCCCCTGGACTTGGCATTTCTCCCTTCTCATCGTCTATATTACATGTTGTGAGTCTTAATAACTCTTTGTTGTCAAGTTTGGCCCCATCCAACATTAATTTTATATTCTGATGGTTAGGTCTAACAGAGACTCTGTGAACCTTAACTGCCATCAATGACACACCATTTTGGACTCGGTTCACAAAATTTAGAGAAGCCATTTTTCAATAGAATAATTTCAGGTCTTAAGTTGTACATTTCAAGTAAGCATCTAGTCTTGTATGCATTCCAGAAATGTATATAATTTTAAAAATCTCATAATTTTAAAAGGTAAAATATTTTATGGGCAATCATTTATTATTAAAATGTTTCCGGCTTGTTCTATCTATCTTTCTTGAACACATTGCTACGATTAATAACTTTATTTGGTTAAATTATTATTATAATTCCTAGTGTTTACACCTGCAAGTTGATAACAAAGACTGTAATGATTTTTGGCAATTTCCAAGCAACTGTCATTTATGAAGCAGTTCGATATCAGTTATAAAATGTTAAACTGCATGTTTATATCCTATAGGACTGTAAGTCCTCCCAAGTTTCAGATTTTTAGGATTTTTCCTATTGGAGATATTAACATGAAAAACATGCTTTTTTAGAGCAAATTCCTTTTTTGAAATATAAGTTTAGAAGTATTGTCATATCAGTCTTAAAACTTCTTGAATAAACCAAAGCATATCAATAAGTGAGAAAAATTTTCCAAAAGGGAGATATTCCAAAAGGACCAAGCAACTGTATTTGATAAAAATGGGACACACCGTTCTACAATAAATTACACAACTCCAAAACTAAAATTGGCAAAAATAAAAAAGACACAGTTTTCAATAGTTAAGACGTGTAATTACATGTATGCCAAAAATAAAAAATATTGAAAATGGTCAAGCAACAAATTAATTATTCATTGCTTGAGTTGATATGGTATGACTGTATGGAGTGGTCATTGTACAAGTTGAATCAAATTTAAATTGAATTTATTAACCATAAAATAGTCATACATATGGCATCATGCTATTATACAGATAACCTTCCACAGAGATAATCTTATCTGTGTGTGGACAGGTACAAAAAAGAAATATACACATATGCAAAGAATAGTACAAAATACAGATCAAGACAAATACAAATGTTATGCCAAACAATATAACATCGCGTATAAAAAATTATCAAATTATTGTTGATCATATTTTTAGCCTCCATATTGCACAAATAAGGATATCTTAAGTTTAGACCAAGTAACCAAGCCAAATTATCAATTTAGAACAAATTGCATATAATGGAACGTTATGTTCCCCAACTCAAAACATCAAGAAACATAAAATATAAAGTTTGAATTACAATTGGCAAAATAAAAATTAAGTTAACAGAAAGTTAAGTATTCTCAAAAATGCGATTTACATTGTAGATGGAAATCCGATTAATAACTATTTTCATACTATATTTAATGCTATATTTTTTGGCATTTAAAGATTTCAATTTGTTATTCGGTGGTGAAAATTTTAATGGCTATGTAAAAGGGGTCTTTTGAAAATAGTTCTATTTTTGAACGAGGAAGAGCCAAAGGTAAGCCTTATTAATAGACCTAGATTGAATAAACTTATTTTTAAGGTGGTTGTAATAGTGAATAATTGTGGTTAAACAATAATTTCTTCTAATATCCAGAGGAGAAAATCCTCTTCCTGCTAAAGTTCTTTGAAAAGCAATTATACGCTTTTCAAAGCTTTTAATAAGTGATTTTATACTATTACTGTAGGCCTCTCCCCAAACAATTATCCCATAATTGGATATACTGTATACGAAGGTGTAATAAATGCTCCTGCTTGTTTCAATTCTTAGATATCTAAGTTTATACAAAATTAAATGATAAAATCAGTCTTTTTAATAATTGACTTAATATGTTCTTTTCCAAGGATGTAGTCAAATAACACTTCTAAATATTTATAACTATTGACTTTTTTTATTAGTTTATTGTTAATTGTAATATTAACACTTGAGGGATACTTATCTGAGTAACAACCAAAAAGCATATACACAGTTTTGTCTAATTCAGGGTCAACTTATTACAAACAAATCGTTCATTATTGTTTACAATTTGTTATTCCATATTCTGAAGCCTTATAAACAAAATTATCTCTAGTACTGAGAACAAATGTATCATCTGCATAAGCAGTTATATTTTCAGTGAAATACAGTAAATTGTTTGTATATACAAGGAATAACAAGAGTCCAAAAATTGACTCTTGTGGAACCCCAACACAAACATCTATTCTTTCATTGTACAATTTGTAAATGGAAAATGTAACATGTTATCTACATGGAGTAATATGAAGTAGGAGTTGGGTGGTAGACTATTGTTAGTAGGTGGTTTTACCAACAACTTGGCCCATGTGGAGGGGTTAGTAGAATGATTAGTAATAGTTATAGTTATTGATACTAGCAGGAGGTGGATAAATGAAAGGTTCGCTTTTAAGAAGTCACAGCATCTGAAACATCTATTGGGTCACTAACAGTAGATCCTATTCTGATGCACTGCTACCTCTTATAACTATATAATATAAATTAAATTAAATAAATAAATTTTATTGTCAAAAAACAGTACAAACTGCGTATGACCACGTGGAGGGAAAAAAAACTAATTTACTCTCCGGAAGCAAGCAAGGGATCATATAACTATCATTAAATCCAGAGGTCCTCTAATTCCAAACTTATTCATTTTCTTATAACTATATAATATAAATTAAATTAAATAAATAAATTTTATTGTCAAAAAACAGTACAAACTGCGTATGACCACGTGGAGGGAAAAAAAACTAATTTACTCTCCGGAAGCAAGCAAGGGATCATATAACTATCATTAAATCCAGAGGTCCTCTAATTCCAAACTTATTCATTTTCTTATAACTATATAATATAAATTAAATTAAATAAATAAATTTTATTGTCAAAAAACAGTACAAACTGCGTATGACCACGTGGAGGGAAAAAAAACTAATTTACTCTCCGGAAGCAAGCAAGGGAGCATATAACTATCATTAAATCCAGAGGTCCTCTAATTCCAAACTTATTCATTTTCTTAAATAGAATCTCAAGAATCACTGTGTCAAAAGCTTTTTTAAAATCAATAAAAGTTCCCATGACAGCTTTACTGTTGTAAAAACCTGTTTACACCACAGATTAGAATTGGGCTATAATTATTACAGTTCCCTGTGCTCTCCTGCTTATGTATAGCTCATTTCAGTGCAAGCAGCCAGGTATTTTTCATAATACATAAATTGAAGATATATTCCAAAAATGGAGAGATATGTTTAAGCACTTTAAGTACTTAAGTAGTTTTTTTTTTTGTGGGGTTTTATGGCTCACTGACATCGAGGTCATTAGAGCCCTGAAGTACTTAAGTGTTTATTCCATCAGGACCTCCACCTTTATTCCTTAAATTGTCAATAGTGTCAATAATTTCAATACTATTAGTTGGAGATGGCCAAAGACTATTAACACATCAGTGACAAATTCTTGGTTCATTTTGAATAGTAGGAATTTCACTGGCCAATTGAATGTTAGTGTAACGTCACGGAGTTTTGTGATGCTATCGGAGGAGATTGAAGTTACTTTATTAGAGAAATGAAATTTTGGTGTTGGTCTGACTCGTTAAGAAATGTGCATTTCATAAGATGGCCCAAATGAGGTGATATTGTTGAAGACGGTATGTTTGACAATGTGAAAAAGAAGATGGTTATAGTGGGTGTTTTCTTATTATGTAATTACGAATGCATTTTCGAACAACAATGACGAGTTCTATCGAGTAGGTGGACAATTGAATGTGTGGGTCGAGAGAAGAGAACTGGGAAGTTGCTGACGCGGATGGTCAGAACTTGACGCTCAGGATTGAATGACAGAACTTGGGGACTTGAGAGTGCAAGTGTGTATATCTTGTTATTCAGAAATGTTTGGGTGCTTGATATAAACATTCCAATTTGTGTTCATGTTATAACTAATGTGAGTTTATTAGTTATACTAAATTTATACAATTCCCAGTTCTGGTAGTTTTTCTGGCTTTCGGATGCAAAGCCAGTGGTGGCAGCGGAGGACTACCCGCTACCTAAGAAGGATTTTCAATTAGGTATGAAAGTCATCGTAAGAAAGGTGTAGCCTTTCGTGGAAAAAATTCGGCAGTGTAGCATCTGCACGATACTTAGGAACGCTACGGACGACGTTATAGGACGTTACAAACTGTTGTTGGTACTAACGGTGGGATTTCGATAACCCAAGCTACCATACATCGGTTTTACCGCGGAGAACGAGAACTGGAAACGATCCAAGGAAACTGGTGGAACCAGGGACGACACAGTATACCTGGAAGCTACCCGAGGCTGGAGCGAGGACGTCTACGCCGACAGCGCACAGAGACCGTCTGGAGGAAGGAAAGAAGGAAGGCAACGAGGCAGCTACGTTGGTGAGTACTGCACTTCTTTTCCAAGAGAATAAATCCAGGCAGACGTGTTGTGTAAATAGGTGTACACTGTATAATTTTTTATTATTACTGCATCATGTGAAAATTTTGGATCGGGAATAAGAATAGTTTTCGCGCGGGGTTAAATAAGTGGTAATATACTTAAATGTTTGTTTTTTATAAACATTTAATTCTATATTATTGCAAAATGGCGTTTTTAATGTTACCGGAAAGAGGATCTCGTAGCCATGGCCAATGAAATAGGGGAAATATCCACTGCGGATATGACTAAATGGGATATAAAAGAAATTATTCTCAGTAGTGAAAGATAACGAGGAGGAAGTTCGTATAGGCATAAAAAACAATACACGAGGAGAGTGAAGCAGAAAGGGCACGCGAAGCTGAACGGGAAGCAGGAGAGAGGGCACGCAAATTAGAACGCGAAGCTGAATGTGCGTTTGAACTAGAAAAACTAAGGATTTCGGGAACTAGTCCACGGGAATCCACAAGTAGTATAGGTTCACGCAATTCAGAAATAAAAATCGGCTTGCAACGCATTGTGGGATAGTTCGACGCGAAAGACGGCAATCTAGTGTTGTACCTTACGTTATTCGAACGGCAAGCAAAGCAACTTCAAGTAGGAGTAGATCAATGGGTGACTCACTTAACTTACTTCCGATTGATATGACCCAGTACATTACGAGGGAAACCGAAGAAATTAAGGCATTACTTCTCGCGAAATTTGCGTTGAGTCCGGAAAACTTTCGTATCATGTTTTTTACGTGAACAGAAAAAATGATGAGCGATGGTCAGACTTAGCATATCGCATGAAAACTTATTTTTCTGAATGGGTGGAGGGATTGAACATCTCGACTTTTCAGCAGATGAAAGATCTAATGATTGTAGGTCAGATGAAGCGACGAGTACCAATGTCGGCAAAAGAACACTTTGTAGATAAGTTGGCAAATCTTGTAAATCCGAAGGAATTTTCGAAATTACTGGATAAGTACGAGCTAGTAATGGCAGATGGGAGGAAAACTTAATTTTCCAAACAGTGAGGAAAACCACAATAACCTTACGCAAAGTAAGAACAAGCGAAGTATTTCTGAGACAAAACAGGAGCAATCAAATGAAAGAAACAAAACAGATCCCGTGAAAGCATTTGAACAGAAATACGTACGGAGATGTTATGCATGTAATGCGACCGATCATTTAAAATATCAATGTCCCAAAAAGACCGAGAAGACAACCGCGAAATCAATGCAGTTCGTGGCGTCCGACCACGCCGAAAGCACGAACCCCTTCATTCAGATGGGGACGGTAAACGGTTTATGTTCAAAAATCTGGATTAACTCGGGAGCATCGATAGACCTAGTGGGGAAGAAATTCATTTCGAATGAAATGTACACTAGGAATTCTGTCTATCTGGGTACAGCGGCCATTAGATTTCGAACAATATTGTTTACCTCTCGCGAACGTTCTATTGAAGCTTCGCAATGATAAAGGGAGGGAGGTGCAAGTCGCGTCACAAACCGCAGTAGTTACTTATAAAGATGATCTCGGACACTACATTGTGGGGAATGCTACATCTAAACTGATAACAGAAAACGTAGCCGCTACGATAGGTCCGGTAGCGAGCGTTCAAACAATAATTACGCGAAGCCAAACGCGTGCTTCTGCTTCGCAGGCGAGCGTTGACATCACTCCAAGGGAAGGGGAGACGGGCGTAGAGCCGGAAGGAGGTGGAGACGACACCCCGGCGTTGCCAAGGGGGAACAGTTCACTGAAGGAATTAAAAGTCCTATAAAGGATTTTGTAAGCGAGCAAAGGAAATGTCCCAAGCTTGTCAAAATTTGGAAAAAATTTCCAAAAACTGGAAAATTTTCAGAAGAAAAATTCGGATTACCAGTTATGCGCAAAAACGATAAATTATGTAGTGATCGTAAGTTGAAAGTGATACCAAAAAAATATCGCACTATGATTATGGAAAATAGCCATCATAATGTATTTTATCACTTAGGAGTTACGAAAACTAAAGATATAATTTGTAGGATTTTTATTTGGCCAAATTGCTTCGCAGAAATCGAAAGCTTTGTGAGGTTATGTAACCAATGCCAGCGTGTAGGTTACGGAACCGACGCGAAAAAAGTACCTCTTAAATTAGTTCTTCGAATTGAAGAGGTATTCTCTAAGGTTAATATAGACATTGTGGGTCCATTACCCGTTAGTAAGACAGGAAACAAATATATATATTAACTGGCATCTGTGAAGCGTCGCGTTATCCTGAAGCTCAACCGTTGTCAGATGTGGCATCTGAGAGCGTTGTAAAGGCACTGATTGAAATATTTTGTAGAATAGGATTTCCCAAAATAGTTCAAAGTGATCAGGGACGTAATTTTACCAGTAATCTCACGAGTGTATTTTTAGAGAAATTCGGGGTGAAAGTCCAGCATTCGTCTATATATCATCCACAGAGCAACAGAGCGGAAAGACTTCACCGAACGCTAAAACGTATGTTATCAGCTGCTTGTCACGACGCGGTAGAGAAATGGGAGGAATATTTACCATGGACTCTATTTGCTATTCGAAACGTGGTTAACTAAACTACGGGGTTTGCTCCTAGCGAGGTGGTTTCCGGGAAGCGGCTTCGTACTACTGAAACCCTCTTTTACGAGAAGTTCTTTGGGGACGAAAATTCTGAACTAATTTCTGTTTTGTAAGATGTTTTTACGCTCCAAAATAAATTGAGAAAGTGTGCCGAGTTGGCTTTGCTTCTACAGGAATTGTTTTTACAAAGGGACGTACAAGGAACGGAAAGTACCGAAAGGGGAAGGTTGAAAGGAAAAACAAGTCTATAAATCTAGGGCAATGTATTTCGTTAATTTTTAAAATTTCTGTGTATGATAAAAAAAACTATTGTGTATGATAAATGTGATGTAAAAATAAAAGGGTTGATATTTTATGTAGTTTTGTTTATTTATGTTATACATTATGCAATTTGATGGTATGAATTGTCCAGCCTGCCTTGGTTCTTTTGGAGAAAGAGTGGGGTACTATTACTGTGGTTGTGTAGCGAAAAAAAAAAGGTCATTGGTGTAGTGAACTTTCATGTAAAATCCAGTGACCCTGAGAAAAAACCATTTTCGGCGAGACTAAATCCGATAGGATTCACTCTAAGCAGGGGAGGACTGTAACGTCACGGAGTTTTGTGATGTGCTCTAATGACCTTTGATGTTGACGAGCCCTAAAGCCCCACGAAAAAAAACAAAAAAAAAACGGAGTTTTGTGATGCTATAGGAGGAGATTGAAGTTACTTTATTAGAGAAATGAAATTTTGGTGTTGGTCTGACTCGTTAAGAAATGTGCATTTCATAAGATGGCCCAAATGAGGTGATATTGTTGAAGACGGTATGTTTGACAATGTGAAAAAGAAGATGGTTATAGTGGGTGTTTTCTTATTATGTAATTACGAATGCATTTTCGAACAACAATGACGAGTTCTATCGAGTAGGTGGACAATTGAATGTGTGGGTCGAGAGAAGAGAACTGGGAAGTTGCTGACGCGGATGGTCAGAACTTGACGCTCAGGATTGAATGACAGAACTTGGGGACTTGAGAGTGCAAGTGTGTATATCTTGTTATTCAGAAATGTTTGGGTGCTTGATATAAACATTCCAATTTGTGTTCATGTTATAACTAATGTGAGTTTATTAGTTATACTAAATTTATACAATTCCCAGTTCTGGTAATTTTTCTGGCTTTCGGATGCAAAGTCAGTGGTGGCAGCGGAGGACTACCCGCTACCTAAGAAGGATTTTCAATTAGGTATGAAAGTCATCGTATGAAAGGTGTAGCATTTCGTGGAAAAAATTCGGCAGTGTAGCATCTGCACGATACTTAGGAACGCTACGGACGACGTTATACGACGTTACAGTTAGTAAGGAATGTATTAAAAACATAAGCAATTTCCTTACAGTTTGTTATTATTTTCTCATCAACAACAATTTCATTATTACAATTACTGTAGGTTTAATTTCTACCTAGTTTTTGGTTTACATCGTCCCAAAATTTACACGGATTGTCACAACCGAGCATGAATTTATCTCGCTCATAAGTTTTTGATATAATTATCACTTTTTGTAAAAGTTAATTACATCTATTATATTCATTTTATATCACCTTGTTCTCTTTATCTGCTTTCCAAATATTATATAAATATGGGCTCTAATGACCTCGATGTTGACGAGCCCTAAAGCCCAGCACACACACAAAATTATATAAATTTTCCAATTGCTGATTTGATACAAGAATATCCAGACTGATACAAATCTTTCGGAATATTGCCATTTATCATGCCATTGCTGTAGTACTTTTTAAATAACTTATATCAATTTAAAAAAAAAACTATTTTCTTGGATGATTGTGTTGTCTTATGACTCATATTAATTTAGTTTTATGTATACTCAACTTTGGCACGGTTGTGTACATTAATTCTGTAGCCCCATCCTGGCACGGGTTTTTTTCCGTTTTTCCTTCGGATAGAGGCGGATTTCTTATACAGGTTCTCTAGGCTTTGTCTAGGGGCGTGTTTATAATAACAATATATTGTGAATTTAGTGTTATTTCCATTCTTATGATTTTTAAACACTATACTCAGAATAATCGATAGTTCGATAATATTTTGTACATGTAAAGTTTTTGCGTTAAATTACAAACATATTGACATTCTATTAGAACTATAACTCGTCGCTAACTTTTCATCTTATCTAGGAATTTTTGCTGAAATTTGTGAATCCGCCTCTGCCTTAGGACCCTTGATCGGAATTGATCTCCTGCTTGCTTTCGGAGAGTAAATTAGTTTATTGTCCTCCACGTGGTCTTAAGCAGTTTGTACTATTTTTTGACAATAAATTTATTATTAAGTAGCATATTTGTAGCTTCATCAGGATCAGAAACAGTATAAATTTTACTTCCGTTAATCCTGATGTGATCAATATCTTATAATTCCATCATTTGGACTAATTTTTGATGCAATACAAGTATTTTCACCAATCTGCAAAAAGGATAACGATCGGGTAGTTCCAGTTCATGTGTTACAGCTCTTAATTTGATTTTACTCTTGCAATAAAAATTGTAGATGCAAGATCTTCCAACCCCCTTTAGTCTTGTGATTCCAAGTCCATTTTTATTTTTGTTCAGATTTTGAGGTATTTTATGTCAATTTTTGTAAAACACATATCTTTTAGTGCTACAGTTAACCATGTTTTGTTATCTTATTTATAAAAAATTAGGTCTAGATGTTTTGATCACCATGAATTGATTTTACAGCAAAAACTCATATCTCAATATCTAAAATTAGATGGGTGAACTTTGTTCACTTATGCCCAGAACCGTCCACCTATTAGGTAATATCATGAACACAAGAACTTTTCTCTTGCTTTCACTAGAATGCTTCATGTAAGAATTTGTGTTAGTGAGTCTCTGGACCAATATTCAATGACAATGAATATGCTTACTCTGGGGGGTTGAATTAATAATGTAAGTTGGTAACATTCATTTTGCTCACATTTGGGAATGTATTATCTCGTTTTCAATATCTCAGAAAATTCTTCTGCTCAGTTCCAAACGAAAACTTGTCAGACTTTTAAAGTCTAATACAGGCCAGAAAGTTGACTTCATCTTAATGAAATATTCATGTAAAAACAAACATGAAGTTGAGTGATTTATAGTTATAATTGGTTGTTACACTTTCTTCTTTTTTTTCTGAAGATGGAGTTCTGGTGAACCAGATACATTTTGATTATGCCAAGTATGGTAACTTCTTGTTTGCGTTATCAAAGATACTTTTCCTAAGGTAAATTTTTGGGTTTTCTGGAATTGGTTCGGATTGTGAATTTGATTAATATGAAAACTGATTGATTGATCAATCAGTTTACTTAAATGACATCATTTTAGTTAACATCTTCAATGGTATTGTTTTAATAAATTTTTAGGTTTTCAGATTAACTGACTTCCACAATCTAACCCAACCAAACCAAAATAGAATATCTGCAATCGATTTCAGTGTTTTATTTGTCCACTCCTAATCCTACTATTTTCAATCGTTGCTAAGGGGAATCAATTTCAATGAACCTTGAATCAGTCAGGAGCATTATTGGTTCAACAATTTATAATGGTATACAATGCATTTTAAGATACAATAAGATTATCAATTTTTCTATAGTTTGATATCTTATTATGAACACTGATCAGAGAGTTTAGAAAAATATCTTTAGTTGAGTCCGATGCAATTACTCTGTATTTAGCAACACTATTAATCAAGTCAAAATATAACAGCCGTTAAATTATTTCTTGATAGAATGTTGATATTTTAAATAACACACAAATTAATTATATATTTTATTCTATTTACAATATACTTGACATGTGCATTCCATTTCAGAGACCTGCCAATAATTACACCAGCTCAATAATAATTTCACTCTCAATGGGCAAAATGAAACTATTTGGTACCCTATACATACAATTGCCAAAGATAACACAGACAATTTCACCAACAAAACAAACATAATCAATGTGTCATTGATAATGTTTCTTCTAATTGCTTTTGAAAGTTATTTCTAACTTGTTCTCAAGTATCAGCGATGTATATCAAGGTAATATTATCAGCATAAGAAAATTAGGAAGGGAATAAGAAAGGAATGAAATCAAGAGAAAATGCAAAATTGCAATTAAGAATGATTTTAGCATAGGTAAAACTGATGCTGCATACAGGAAAATCAAGACGACTTTCGGACAAGTGAAGAACAAATGCGTCAATATTAAAAGCACCTCTGTTAAGCTCAGAAGAAAGGGTTAATCGATGGCAAGAATACATTGAAGGTTGTACAATGATGATGAACAGCCAAGAGAGGCTGTAGAAAAAGAGGCAGACATAGATCCAGATGAACTAGGAGATCCAATTTTAAGATCTGAATTTGATAAAGCTTTGAAAGATCTGTCTACAAAAAAGGCAGTAGGAGTAGATGAGATACCATCAAAGCTTCTGAGGTTGGGACACAAAGATTATTTAACATGATTTGCAAAACTTATGAAACTGGAGAGATACCAACAGACTTCCAGAAGAGTGTTATTTTCACACTACCAAAAAATGCAGGAGCAAATCACTGAAAACTACCGAACAAGTAGTTTGATTTCTCATGCTGCTAAAGTGCTAACCAGAATACTATACAGGAGGATAGAAAGTAAGATTGAAGAGATATTAGAAGAGGATCAGTTTGGTTTCAGAAAAAGTAGGGGCATTCGTGAAGCGATTCTGACACTATGCCTAATAATAGAGGGAAGGATTAAGTAGAACCAAGACACATCTATGGCATTTGTTGATTTAGAGAAAGCATTTGATAATGTGAAATGGACTAAAATGTTCCAAATACTCAAAAAAGTAGGACTGAAGTATAGGGAGAGATGTGTTAACCACAACATTAAAAATCAACTGGCGATATTAAAAGTGGAGGGACATGAAAGACAAACTGCTATTAAAAAGGGAGTAAGACAGGGTTGCAGTTTATTGCCTCTATTATTTAACCTATATGTCAAAGAAGCAATAAAAGAGGTGAAAGAAAAGTTCAGGGCAGGAGTGAAAAATTCAGTGGGAGATGATATCAATGATAAGATTTGCAGATGACATAGCTGTGCTTGCTGAGAAAAAGGAAGATTTAGAGGAATATTGAATGGAATGAACACCTTGCTTAGTGAGGAATTTGGGCTCAGAATCAATAGCAAGAAAACAAAGGTTATGAAGAGTAGCAAAAATGAGGTCAATGATCGTATGAGTATTAGAATTAGAGGTAATACAGTAGAAGAAGTCAAGCACTTTTGCTATTTGGGAAGCAAGATCACACAAGATGAAGACAAGCACTTTTGCTATTTGGGAAGCAAGATCACACTAGATGGGCGAAGCTAGGAAGATATTAAGAGCAGAATAGCACAAGCAAAGAAAAGCTTTCACAACAAGAGTCACAAGTTTAGTATCACAAATTGATGTAAGACTAAGAAAGAAGTTGCTGAAATTATATGTTTGGAGCACAGCACTATATGGATGTGAAACTTGGACAATGGGGAATCCAGTAAAGAAAAAGCTAGAAGCGTTTGAAACGTGGTGCTACGGAAGAATGCTGAAAATTAAGTGGGCTGATATGGTACAAAATGAGGAGGTATTAACTAGGATAGGTGAGGAAAAGTGTGTGTGGAAAACACTTACACAAAGGAGAGATAGGATGATATTTAATGTTTTAGAATACTGTGGTCAACAGTATTAAAGGCTTTGGCTAAATCTAAAGATACAGCTGCTGTTGGAAGTCTTTTATCCAGAATCTCACATATTAAAACAGTAATTTCATCCAGCACATCTTTAGCACCAATGTCAAACTGCATTTTTGAAAGTAATTTAAATTTTTGAAGAAACTTTTAGATCTGAAAGTGTTTCATAATTTTTAGCAAAATTTGATGTCAAAGATATGTCTATAATTGCTTGTTGTGTTCTTAGTTGTTATAGCTGAAAGCGTGAAGAAACAGGAAAATGGGATTGTTGCTTTGCTTAATAGTAGAAAGAGCATCCTGGCCCGGATTTTTCTCCGGGTAGTGGCAGAGTTTCCATAGGTGGGAATGTCTAATAATAAGAATATTAAATGACATTCCCACCTATGGAATCTCGAATTTTTACTGCACATTATATCTACAATTTATTTTGGAATAATAAATTTATAACAGTTCATATTTGATTAAAAATTATTTTTTTATAAATATTAAATCTGCCACAGCCCTGGGGCCCTTGATCAAAAGTGATGGGATGGTCCCTTGTTTCCACAGAGTAACTTAGCTTTTTAACCCCACGTAGTCAGACGCAGTTTGCAGCTGCTTTTTTGAAAGAGTTTATTTATTTATTTATTTATAAAGAGATATTTGTGCTGTGTGAGATGGAATGGGAAAGGATGAAATGCCAGAGGACTGGCACTTGGTAATTATTTTCTCTATACTTAGAAAGGGTGATAAACTGCAGTGTAGGAATTGTAGAGGGATATCATTATTGGAAATTACATACAAAATATTTTCCTGAGTGTTGACGAATATGTTAAAAATTACTGCAGAAATATTGGGTGATTATTAGTGTGGATTTAGACAAGGGAGGGGTACAATAGATCAAATTTTTACTCTATAATAATAGACAGATAATAGAAAAGACCCATAAATTTAATACATAACAGCAACTATACATAGACTTAAAACAAGCATGCGATAGTATAAAATGGAATCTTTTTGTGTGTGTGTGGCTTTAGGGCTTGTCAACGGCAAGGTCTTTAGAGCCCTTAAAATGGAATCATTTATTCCAAATATTGGAAGAATTTGGTATGCCAAAGAAATTGGTTTGCCTCATCAAAATGACTTTTTGAAGAAAAATATTAAAGTGAAAGTACAAGGCAAGCTGTACAAAAATATTGAGTCAATAATGGGACTAAAGCAGAGAGACACATTATCTACAGCCTGTTTAATACATGTTTGGAAAAGGTTATCAAAAACATAACTAATCCTAGAGGAACCATATTCCATAGAACAAGGTAGGTTCTGGCACATGCAGGTTATGTGGTCTTGGGGTCTCAAGAAAGTGTGAGGGAAGTTACTAAGGAGAAAATGGAATCAGGAAATAAACTTAGATTTAAAGAAAATGAGGATAAAAACAAAATACATGAGTAGGATAAAAAAATAACATAGGATGAATTTTCAGAAGGTCCAGTATTTTAAATATCAAGTTAAAATGATAAACCAATATAAATTAAAGAGGACATACCAGATATGAAACAATCATTCATTGTAGTGGTTTAGCTATTTGTTGTGATGTTAATTTAATAAGTTTTGGTGGTATTCTGTCTACAACCATTTTTTAGTTTCATATAATTCTCTCTTCAGTAAGAAATATCCCGATCCTGGCCCAGATTTTACTCTGGTTTCCCTATGGGTTGTGGCGGATTTTCCATACACAGGACTGTAATTTAATTCTTTCATTATTATTGATCTCTAAGTTTTACTGAACATTATATCTANTTCTTTCATTATTATTGATCTCTAATTCATTTTGGAATGATAAATGATTACAGTACATATTTATTAAATAATTTGTTTTACAAGTCATAAATCCGCCACTGCCCTTGGGCCCTTGATTGGAGTTGATGGGATGGCTTGTCTGCTTGTCCAAAGAATAACCTAGTTTATTAACTCCCATGTGGTCATACAGTTTTATACTGCTTTTTGACAATGAAGTTTATTTATCTTCATTTAAATAAAGAAATGGAGTTAGATATCAGATTCTTCAGTCCCCTTTCCCTACATTTAATAATTTTTCCTACATTAAGATAAATTCAATCAAACAAGCAGTTAAAATTCTCTGCAATTTAAAAAGCATTAGGAATTTTAGGAATTCAATAATTAGAGTTCTGATCTTTTTTAAAATAGATATACTATGCTATTCTATAGAATAAATTGTTAATTTTTATTAAGCTATGATTTGCTAACAACTTTTAAACAGCCAGTCATTTTAGTATGTGATGCCCTGTTTAGTAATAACATTGATGATTTAAATAATATGCTTGTATTATAAAAATAGTATCACTACCAATTTTCAAACAATTTTTTACTATTGTTGTGGTTTCTTCATATTTGAAATTCATCTATAAGCTGATAAATATAGCTCAATAAACAAAATCACCTATAAGCTGATAAGTTATCGTTCAATAGTGTTCTGGATTTCATTAACTTCCTACACTGTAAGCAATGTCATTCTTACAATTTTATCATCTTAACTTGACAAAAAAATAAATTCAAATTTTTTAAATAATTTTCCTCTCATTTTCTGAGATGAATGTTGTAAGTTCTCAGTACACGTTATCTCTGGTCCTTGAAAGTGAGGGGGGGGGGGAATAGCAGGATGTACATAAATCAGGGATAGTGGTCTTCAACAACAGGGCTCTAGGCTAATGGTTACTACAGCCCAAACATATTTCAATGACAAAATAATTATTACTACTACCATTTGCTTCCAATATTGCGTTATCACAGTCATTCATTAATTACTTCAAGACATTACCGGGCAAGGTTACTATTTTCCAGTATGCACTCAAGGCCAGGAAATGAACTTGTGAAGGAATGAACAAGTATTGAGATTATGAAAAAAAAAGAAAAGAAAAAAGATGAGCTTTCACTTGCAATGGAAATACTTCCTCGCCAAAATATGTTGGAAATCTGTATTTTCATTCTAATTGTGGAACTGCTCCAGATCAAATATACACTATCACAGCAAAACTCATGTAAAAGTACCCTCTCTATATATACCATACCATAATTTCTTAGTATAACATACCATCATTTCATTCTATACTTGTGATTCAAATTTTTAAAAGAAAGAAAATAACTCATTTCTCAACTTATCTTAGGAAAAGAAAAATCAAACAATTGACATCATGGATATATTTCTTCCATGTACCCTACATGTGGAAAGGTATGTGATAACTTTCAGTCAGGTGAAAATAGCGACGAGCCGTGAATCGAACCTGGGACTCCTGCTTGATCGCAGGGGCGTTAACCACAACACCATCTGTTCATCTTCCACAAATGTACACCATTTCCTCCCAGACCTAAATTGACATCACTTAAAAATTTAGACTATATGTAACTTGGAAGTAGCTTTGATTCGTGTCAAAGATTGTCAATGAAATATGCCCGAAGTACGAGAATTTTTGTTACTTTGTTTAAGTGGTTCCAGATGCCAAAATGTGATTTGAAACTGATCCTAATGAATAAATATCTTCCATTAAAAAATAAATCATACAATTTGCAAAAATTAATAGGAATTTCAAACAAGATTTGAGCACTGAAGATATTTTGCCATAAAGTCAAAAATCTTTTCAGCTTTTAGTGATTAATGACTGATCACAAATATCCAAAAATAGAGAGGGCTACCTTATAATCCTGCTTCATGCCCTTTATTGTTCTCTTAAAACTTCCATCTAGAAAGGCCAGGTGGGCCTTGCCCACCCCAGGAATTTGCATTAAGAACATTTTTGTTCAACCACAAAGAGAGTAAAGATATTAGTGAGAAGCACAATGGCACAAGAGGCTCTCCAATACTTCTCTTTTACACATCGAAATTGTCTTTAGTCATTTCGAGTCCAGAGCTTGTACTTAAGAATCTGCATCAAATCTTTGTAGCCCAAGGGATCAAGAAAGGAACTGCGTACCTCATTCAGAAACTGCCTCAATATTGATCTATAAAGAAGTTACAACTATATAAATTTTATTCAAACTCAAATAACTTACTAACTATTGTGGTCATATATACTTTATTTAGTACAGAGTATCTATGCAATTCATAAATACATCACAAAAAATAATAATATTAATATGCCGGTCATCCATTGCCCACAAGTGTCCACGAAAACAAAATTTTCCGGTAAGATGGAATGTTTCTAAACTAGGTACAAAATTGAAGGAGAAATGCATTTTCTCCAACTTGTTTCAAGTTTCCAAAGTGATCACAATTGTTTATTTTGTTAGTATTGTCAGTGTATTGGAAACCAGTCTGCAATTGGACTGTCACCATCCCTTTAGAGAAATGTACAATATAAAGAGTGAAAACTAAGAAGGTCAAATGTTAGAACACACAAACGTATGTTATTAATTCTTGAGAACACTTTAAAAAAACTGTTGAATAGTAATTCATTAAGTGTTAACTATATGACATCTTATGGATGTCCAGCTCTAGAAGTTAAATTTTAGTGCCATAGCAAACAAAGAATTTCCTCGCAAAAGTCAAGTGAAGGAAATCTGGCTTGCATGTGCAGTGACGAACTTGGCCAAGACAGCCATACTAATTGCACTGAATGTGGTGTATCAAAGTAGTATTATAGGCTTTGAATTTTTCACTTCATGAATATTACCAGCTACTCCACTCTTCTTTAGTTATAATTTCCAAGGAAAGTGACAGTGGAGATAATTAATACTGTTAAGTGAAATTTCAATTGCTCTGCTCTAATCAACATAAGAAATTTTTTTATACAATTCTCAGCAGTTTTTAAGTTTAACTGCATAAGTGAACAATCCCTGAATTGTGGGATGCACTGAACACTAAAATTAAAATCATTAATATAAGAATATTTCTTTTCTTTCTGAAAAAGCAAATATATTTTTTTGTCAGCTAGAAAACAATCTTATGGGTATCAATAAACCAAATACATAAAACATTTCAAATTACATAAAGTACATGAAAACAGCATAGCTACAAAACCAAAGTTAACATGGTCACACCTTTGGAGATAAATCACTTGCTATGAGTAAGGAAGCACTGTACCAGCACAGCTGGGAGTACCTCTCGAATAACCTTCACATCAGTCTTCGAGTTGTATTAAAAATGCCACATGGAATTTATCTGGAATCTTTCTTCATATATACAACAAATACAGAAGTCCCTGCATGGCAAACTTGTACACTACGCAACACATGCACCTACAAAACACACGGTAAGATTTTTTTGGTTTTGACTAAGTGCTCGTATGGAAACTGGTTCAAGTTCACCAATGCAATAAAAGGTGGAGACAAACTCGAAGGTGTAAAACCACAAACACTGCGCAGAATGAAAAATAGATCTTCACAACTGTAAGTCTTGATTCACACGAAAGGAGAAATTCCAAGGGCTTCCTGATGTGTTTCAGGTTTAGGAATTCAACATTTTTTTCGGCTTTGAATTGAATGTTTATCTAATAGCTAAATCACAGCTTCTTTTATACAGAATCGTCTGGAAGAAAACAACTACAATCAAGAAAATTTTGAATTTTTTAAATCAAAACCAAAAAATCACTAGCAAAGTCTAGGTCATTCAAGGACAAGTTTCTCTATGGTAAAAATGTTGAAATTTCTGCAATGATTTTTTGATTTTGAGATTCATAAACTTTTCATAACTGATAATTTATCATTAAATCCAGACTTACCATGATACCACCACTTTGTCTTCTTTGGATTCTTGTTGCAGGTTTTAACATAAAATGAGTTATCAGGAGGCCTTTTCTGTAAATTTATTTAATTCAGTTAATAAACAAATATTGTTTACATCCTTCATTGATGAAAAATATACCCAGTAGAACAAGTGTACTCCATATGATCTGCCCCTGTGTATTGTTCCATTTCACTGGTTTGAGAATCCTGAGTTATTAACTTGATAACAACAGGTTTTCATCAAAGAAAATAGTTTCACAACATTTCTACAAGGGAAAGAAACTATTATTACGATTATTATCCTCCTACAAAGAATATGTCGACTAATAAAACAAATCTATTGTTGCTATGAGTAATAGAAATTTGCAATATTTACTTCATACAACCATTGAGGTTTGATCTATAAATGAAACAAAATAAAATAATGATTTTATTATCTATTCCATTATCAAATGATATTTTTATATCTATGATTTAAATTAAACAAATTTGTACTAGCTTTAAAATATGCAATAACTAGCTCTTTCTACATAGTAATTAGAAAACTTCAATATGATGCACCCAACAGCAAAGATTTTTGTGCACTTTATCGGGGATTAAGCAATATCTTGTGTAGACATTGAAAACATTTGAAATAGACAGTCAACAGACTTGTAGAATGTCCTGACAACCATCCACTAGCAGATAATACAATATTCAAATATCATTCACCCCAAATATTTTATTTTTGTTAAATATTAATGCTTTATTATTTAAATATTATTAAAGGATGAACAACACTATTCTCAATTAGGAGAGATGTAATTGTAAGAGAGCCTCATAGAATACTTTCGTGCTACTAGATATATTTTTGATCGGCACAGCTACATTCAAAGAATTAAGAAACATCATTTCCCTAAATTAGAAAAACATTACCCAACCTCGCAAATTGGTTTATAGGACTTTTGAAATGCTCGGTTCATCACAATTTCAAGGTCAATTTAGTTTTAAAAATTATCTCATCATACATCTGATGTATATGTAAAATTAGATATCTTCCACAGAAGAAAGAAATAGTGGATTTGATGTTGTCTTAACCTACCTTTTCTTTGCAACTGCTAAGCATTGAAACAATACTGAGGCACACTGATTGCACCGATAAGGCTGGTGACCAATCCTCTGTCAAGATAGAGAGGCAGATATGACCATTGCTATACACATGTGGATGGACGGGAATATTTGGACCAATGAAAGTTACCTGGAAAAAAAATCATATACATTTATAACTTCAACTATAAGTACAAAAGAGGGAATCAAGATCAATACATCAATGTTTCAAATCTTCACTCACAGCCTTTTTAAATCTATCAATATTTTAAAGATTTAAATAAAAATCTATATGTTTAAACACTCTGTTCATGATACAATTCCTTATTTTTGTATCCACGTGTAGGACAGTCAGTACAAGTGAAATAAATTTATTGTAAAAATGCAGTTAGAAACTATGTATGACCATGTGTAAAAAAATTAACTAATTTACTATTTGGAAACAAGCAAGGGATCAACCCATCAGTTATGATCAACAGTCCTAAGGCAGTGTGGGATGTATCATTTCTGTGCCCCAAGGCAAAAATCATGGTATGCATCCCCAAAACAATAAAAAAATGGGCTAAATGAGATGTAGTGTAACTTGCAGCAAATTACAATTACAAGTTTTTTTAATTTTTTTAAACTGATTGAACATTTCTTAAATAAGATTATCAAAAAGTAGAGTAAAATTATAATAGCTTTTTTTCTTTTGTTGAAACATAAGAAATGAAACATCACAATAATTGGTTTTAATCACACTATTTTGAGCCACATGTAAGGTAATTTACAAACATGACAGTCCTGATAAAAAAGGAAAGAAAAACACTAAAATTTAAGTATTATATAACTTGTATGAATTATTACACAAATTAAGAGAAATATATAACACAGGCATAAAAGAACATGTTAATTCAAAAATATCTTTGTACCTCTGGAGAGTCAAATGGATATTTTGGACTAAATTTGAACTGGAGTTGAAATTGCTCTCCTTCATACAGTGTTCCTTGGGCTCCATCCATTTGAATAGTCCATCTGGAAACAAAATGACAATCACTTAAACCATTTTCTCTTTCAATACAAACAAAAGCAAGCCAGAAAAACAAACATCAACAAATGATATAACTAGAATCTTGGATACACTAGGACCTTCACGCCCCAAACATAATGAATTCTCTGTGATACTCAATTTAATTCTTTAACCTTTGTAACTGTTCCTAACTTTCATGTAATATAATCAAAATTTAATTAAATTTGTTTTGAAAATATTTTTATAAAAGGAGCATTTTATCACAATTTATAAAGGAAAGTTTTATAACTATTTCTTTGATTTAAAAAATATTACTATTTATATCTATTGAAAGAATAAAACAGCAAATTTTGTGAAACATTTCTGGAAGCAACTACTGAATTTCCACAGCTACAGGGATGCCAGATTATATTTTGACATCTGTCATGAGCAATAATCTATTATTGCCAAGCATCCTCTACAAAAGGATAGTTATGATACACAGATTCATTTACATAACAAACATTCTTAAATTATCACGATTCAGACAAAAATAGGACAAGAGATGCATTGAACTATGCTTGAAGGTAGCTCAATGAATATGACTTTCGATAAGGAAGTTAAAAAATACTAAGTTATGGAATACTAAGAAGATGAAAAATTTCACTCACTGAGTAAGATTCTGGCCGGCACCTTCAGCATCAACAGTTACTCCTGGAGGGGGTTCTTTCATTAACGACATCAACTCCTTTTGTAGGCGTCTCTGCAAATATAAAGCACACTTGATAGAACCAAGTCAAACTGACGTCGGTCGACATCGCAGTGATTCTCAAATTCCCAGGAAGATCTCTCCAAGTTTTCAAAGGACTCTTTAAAAAATCGAAACACAGCAAATAGATTTGTGGGCTCAAAAATCAACAACCATGTTCCGTGTCGAATGTCTTCTAACAATCCACATAACTCTTTCGAGCCTTCTTCAATGTCAGATCAGGACTAATGCCTCGAACCTTTCCACAGTCAAAAAAGCAGGTGTTTTTCATGAATGGATTGAGAACCACTGCACTAAGAGGACCGCACCACCCGCACGGAACGCTCATCTCCCTACCTGACAGGACATAGCGGGCGAAGGAAAAGAGACTGCGGCAGTTTATTCCTCACGAGGCGGTCAGGGTTCGCTAACCTTCGAAAAGGGGCTGGAGCCGTGTCGCACTCCGTGTGAGGCTGCAGTTGTCTCGCACTCCGTGTGAGGCTGCAGGGTGCGTGGCGCGGGGACAAGGTGAAGGAGGAACGCAGCGACCTACGGGAAAGGGAGAGGAAGAAGCGAAGGGCGATCGATTTGAACTCCGAATCGGGTCACTAGGGCGGCCCGGGGGGACGCCGAGGTGAGACCCTCACTACAAGGCGCATAATCTATTCTGTCTTATTTTGGGAGAACTGCATCCCCTCCCCCGTTACCCAAGTATAAATGGTATCGCTGTGACCCGCTAGATGCAACTCGGACTAGTGTCCAGAAAGAGGAAGTGTCGCATGGAAATCAGCGTTCTGAGCGAGCAACGCGAAGTACACATGTGAACCAGCAGCGTGGAAGGCGCAAGGCCATGGGAGAGAGGAGGACGGGGAGGAACACCTACTGACCTCCCAACGAGAGGTGTCCAACGCGGAGGACGTGCTAGAACTCTGTTCCGAACTCGACTTCTTCCTCGTCGCCATGGGGTAGGGCCGCGCCGCGCTGCGACCATTATGAACAGCGCGCAGCCATGGCCATGGGGGAGGCGGCGACGGCGGAGGAGGAGGAGGCTGGGCGACGGGGGCGGAAGCAGCAGCGTCCCTGTGCAAGCGCCGCCGGCGTGAGCGGTCTGGCTCGGCGCGGCGACGGCACCCTCAGGGAGCAGGGCTCCTCGGGGGCGACGGTGGCGGGAGGCGTTGGCGTGTGCCCATGATCGCGAAAGAGCACGAGTCCACCACAGCGCACGCACGTTGCTGCCCGACGGCGTGCCGCTACTATGCGGAGCAGCAGCGATGCGAGTGATCGGGTAACAATGACAGAGCCGCGGTTCGGACTGGACGACAGGACGCTAAAGCTCTGGCGCTGCCACTGCCGCATGGGGAACGCCGCCACCCCCTGCGTCATCACCGATCGATCGCTCTCGTGCGCGACCGCCGCCGCGTGTTGTTGCCTCAAACCCCGTCGACTGAGTGACTGCTAGATCAAAGTAGCAGTGGTTGAACACGGGGACTAAAATGGACTCATGTTATTTAAAATACTGGGTAAATTCCTAGGTCAAGGATCTTTCTGACACGTCTTTCAATCAACGAAAATTCCAGACAACTTTGTTTAATTTATTCGTTTTGCTCTTCATCCGAACATCATTTTCACAACTTAATAATGAATATGACGTATCTCTATTTGTCTCACACATCATTAGATAATGACACACAAAAGTATCCTTGTAGGCATGTAGCCAGCGGGGGAATAAAGGGGGGGGGGCGAGCTAAGGGAATCTTAGTCCCTAATGAATTTTTTATTATTATTTGCAATGAACGTACTTAATCTGTACCAAATACTGTTAATGTAAAGTTGACGTCTCGAATAGGAAAATAGATTTTAGTTGGTGTTCTGGTAAAGGAAAAAGTAATTAGATGGGAGTAAGATTTAACATTTATTTATACAAAAACTGCATTATTTGCAATAATTACTTCTCCAAATTTTCTTTAGAAAAATAAAAGATTACCTCGATTATATTTTCAAACCGATACAATGCAATTTTTACTAATAATATAACCGAATTAAATTTTCAATGAAACAAAGAATTTACCAAACAAAACATGATAAGCTTGTTATAAACTATTCGTGCAATATAATACGCGGAATCAACGCAAAACAACTCACAAGCACACAAAGAATGACATGCTGTGGACCTAAGATGTCTATATTTTAAACATAAGTGAGGAGTCACTAAATCTTCCAAGCGTAAACGACGTGAACGAAGACACGCATACCATCATAGTGCTCAAGCGATCAATTTTGCACGGAGAACCGGGGGGTGACCTGTGAAGAGACATCGATTAGTGAGTACGGTAGTGAGTGATGGCGATGGCGGCGGTGGGCCAAGTCGGTCACCACGGCCTTCGCACGCGCTCGCGACGCTCGGGAGTCGCGGAACGCAAGCGGGCTTCATAGCCGGGTAGCACCCTGCGCCTGCGGGCTTCCGCAGTCACGCAACCTGCCACACGAACCTTTGGTGCGCCTGTTCTCACCCGACGATCATGTACGATAAAGACTCCTCTATTTCCACTTGGCATGCGCTAATCAAGGTTGCAGAACCTAGTCTCAGACATGATGGGAGAAATATCCGCGAAATATATCGGATTTTGTAAGATACTAGACAAAGGGCTAAGAAATAATTGTTTATAATTAAGAGTCTTACAATTGAAACTGACAACTTCCCAGGTTCTCACAACAGGTGCTCTGTATATTCTGACAGGTGACGTATGGTCAATTTATGCTCATGGCCAAACTGTATGGTAGAATTTTCTAACCTATTGAGTAAATCTCTTAACCTCTGAAACACAAAAGAAATGCACAATAATAGCAGTATTGAACTAAGATAAAATACATCCTTGACCAAAGGTTAAATAAATACAATGGCAGGAAACTAATCCATAAGGAAACCTGAAATCCAATATAACAAAGCAGCACTAAACTAATTCACTCTTCCCCAATTTCAAATACGCGAGCTTATGTGCTTGTAGCTTTAAATACACGATTTCGATAATAAGTAATATTATCTTCAACAGGCACTACTCTTATTGTCTTCAAAACACAGACATTTAATACACGTTCAATTGTTTCGACACGGAAGCTTCAACATCATAATATGCGAGTAATATTCTAGTTTTCTGGTAGCGAAAATTACTTATAGGCATAATTTATCACTTCTTTTATTAAGTAAAGAGATCGAAACACTCTTAAATCTACGCCATAAATAACAAATTATCAAAAGCAAAGCATACATACCTCGGACGGTGACATTGCCATTGCCGGTCAGCTGGCACTGGAAAAAACTGACGGTTGTAATGCGTCAAAAATGGCTCCCGCTGTCAAAAATGGCTACTGCGGTGCATAGTGTATATTACTTACTGTTGCGAAATCGAATATTTGTAAAATAATGTGATTATTCTATGATTTTTCCATCCCATGCTGAAATTGAACTTGAATTACATCGATATTCCTACAATGAGCCTCGAAGTTTGAAGAGGGCAGAAGGGTGTATGATTCCCCTTTTTACGTGTGAATTAACTCTTGTAAAATGAATTTTGGTGGGACTATACGCATTAACAGAGCCGGTTTGTGTATTATTGTCGCGGCATGTATTATTCTGTTTTATTATTTGAACTCTGATAGCAAGAGTCCCGCAGACGACTTGAAACATGATCGAAGTTCATTAGTGAATCTGCAAAGGCTTTTGATAGCAGCTGTAGAAGTATCTCAGTTGGGTGGCAAAGAAGTATATGATGTTAGACAACATAAAGATATAAAGGAACGAAGTAAAGGAAAACTTGCCGGTGGTATTAATGATCCTTTAACCCTTGCTGATGATAGATCTCACTGTGTAATGTTTTACAGTCTGAAGCAAAGTTTTCCAAAATTGAAGGTATGAGTTATCTATCATGTAGTGATTTCTTTCACTACCATTACTGATAACACATGTTTGGTCTTCCATTTAGTAGGTATTGTTTAATAATATTTTATTGTGTATGTTTATATTACTTAGTTTGTAGCTTTTAGTTTAATATTTGGCTTATATACAGCTCTTAATTATTTTTGTGGGTAAATTTGAATTTATTTGAATGTAGTATATATTACTTAATTATTTTCCTTAAAACTTGTAGATATCATATTACTTATTGATTTTGAAGATTTGTTAAACATTCTTTAGGTTATTTCAGAAGAGAAATTAGAAGACTGTCCTGATGTTCCTGAATTGAATTTTGATTCACAAGTAGTTCAGGAAGTTATTGATTTTCCAGAAGAAAATGTTCCAATTGATGATGTTACAGTATGGATTGATCCATTGGATGCTACTAAAGAATATACTGGTATGTCTAATTAAAATTGTTGTTTTTGTGTATTTAAAGTGTTACTTCCTTCATTTATGTTGTTTGCATTTCAGAAAATCTTGTAAAGTTTGTTACAACTATGGTGTGTGTGGCAGTGAAAGGAAAACCAGTTATCGGAGTTATTCATAAACCTTTTGAAATGAAACCAAACACGTACTGGGCATGGGTAGGAAAGGGAGTTTCAAAAAATTTGGAAGTGAACTCTCCTGTAAGGTTCTGTTGGGAATTATTTGAGTTTTTATGATTTAATTGTATTCTTCATAAATTGCTTTTATAACATAGGTGGAGCAAAAAATTAAAATAATAGTTTCCATGTCACATGCTGGTGCAGCTGAGAACATTACAAGTAAAGCATTTGACAAAAGCGTGGAGGTAATATCTGCTGCTGGTGCTGGTTAGTAATATTCTATTTTATATTTGGTTATTTGTTTGTATCATGAGTGGTTTTTTTAAAATATTTATTTTCAATACTAATTTCATTTCTAATACTTGTAATGCAAAATTATTTAAATCAATTAAATTATTGAAGATAATATATTTTCGTTTGGTTTTACTATCATGAACACAATAAAAAAATGTTTGAAGTACAGAAATTGATGGTCCTTCTTGTTTTTTTAATTTACAGATATTTTGTTATATGTTGCTTTTAAGCAATATTCCTCTTCTATGGAGTCTGTTATTTTCACATTTGAATATATTTTTGTCAGTGTTAAAATAAGTTGCTGAGTATTTGGTCTTTTATATTTGATAAGTTTGTAGGGTATATTTTTTTCATTTTATGTATTGTGAATGTTAGATATTATATGAATTTATTGATATTATATGAATTTATTGATATTATATGATTTATTGATAATTAAACTTTATTGTCAAATCGATATTATATGATTCAATTTTGTTTAGGGTACAAGGTTTTGGAAGTTGTAAAAAGGCAAGCAACTGCTTATTTACACGTCACAGACATCAAAAAGTGGGATGTGTGTGCTGGAAATGCTGTTATAAATAGTGTTGGAGGCAAGATGACAACTTTAAAAGGAGAGGAGCTGGTATACTCCAAAGATGCGAATTTTGTCAATAAAGATGGACTCCTTGCCACTAGGGATAAACATGAATGGTTTCTTGAAAATTTGAAGAGAGCAACGAACAAGGCTTGAGAGATGTCACGATTTCGCAAACTAATACTTTTATACATTTTGTTTCCTTTTTTTTTTTTTTTTTGCTTCAAATGATGAGGGAATTTTAATTATTTTTGTTAAGTATTTTCTTGTCTGCGAGTTGTTTTTTACTTGATCTATTCTCTCTTCATCCCACCCCGTCTCATTCTTTGCTTACAGAATTGGCAGACCAAAATAATTTTTTATTAATCTTGTGGGTAAATTTTGTTTATTGTTGTATTTGTTTTGGTACCTTTGTTTCTGCAGTAAGTAATTCAGCTGATCTTTCTGGCTTATCTGATTTGATACGTTTGGAAGCAGTACCAATTAAATAATAGACTGTCCATGGATGAAGGGCTTTTATTAAGTTAAAAATAAATGTAAATATAGCGGATGCAATGCAACTTTCGTTGCGCTACAAAACATGCAGTGATACCTGAATTTTCAAGTAGTGTATTGGCATGTTAATTCTCTTTTCAAAAAGGCCAATAAAGCTTTTATTGTAGAAATACTGATTCACCTAAAAGTTAAAGGAACTATTCATCAATGCCATTGAATGTGAAGAGGTTAAAAATGTTCTGTTTTGTTTTTCAGTTGAAAAGTTAATTAGTTGTATTTTATGTGAATGGAAATAGTTAATTTGGGGATGATGAATTTTTGGATATCAGAAGTCAGGTTATTGCAAGTAAATAAACTATTGATTAGATGAGTTTCTTTAAAGTGGTTCAATGTGGTGGTGTGTTATTGTTCATGAAATTTGTATGCCAATTTTTCTTCATGAAATTTGTATGCCAATTTTACTTCATGACAAGTGAACCACTTGAATGTTAATTTGGTTGATCAGATCTATAATATTATTTTTTTCTCAGGGTGTTCATGTGATACGTTACTCTGTAGTGGGTGTTTTATAAATTGCAGTTTATTTTGACATGGGAATGAAAGGACAGTCCACTCCATCATGTGCAATGTCACAAATAAATTTTATGTTTTGCATTTGTAACTTAACTACTTTTCGAACCATGAATTAATGCCATTTAATTATGTGATAATTGCTTATATTGAAATATTTTTGAACATCATTAAGATTTCCTAATGTGTTATAAATGAAAACTGATAGAATTCTAAATTATTTGAAACAATTATTATATGAAAGACACTTTAAAAAAAAATTAATTCTTAATGAATGACCTTTTTAGTGACATTAATGTATGTGTGTTTTTTAATAGAATCCTTAAAAATATTCCTGGACCTTTGTTTCTGGAGAGGAATTGAGGGTCAAACAATTGTGACAATGGCATGTCAAGAATGATGGGTGTGACATCAGAATTCCACAATTTGTGTAACGTGTAATGTGAATGACCCTAAATGATTGTTATCCAATGACTGGCACAAGTCTTCCCTGTAGTATTTCAAATCTTGCATATTTTGTAATAATTGAAATAGAATTCTTGGAGTATGTAAATTATATACTTTATTATGATGTTGTTCAAGATAAAGTGTATATTGAAATAAGTATGGATGTTAAATGAAGTGTCTAATGGGGCTGTTCACCTAATACATCACACAGTCATAGGGAGCAGTAGTTGGAGAGGGATAGTGATGATGGACTACCTGTGATGAAGGATTGGGTATTGTGTGTTATGGTATTTATTGCAAACTAAATTTCTTTTGTTGTTGTTGGAAATTTTGTTTCATTTAGTTTATATCTGAAGGGTTGTGTGTATGTATTGAAGTATAGGAGTTAGAGGCAATCCAGTTGGCAGAATGTTCTATTCATTTTACAGTATATCCCATAAAATTATTGTATACCACATTGTCTATTGATATTATACTTAATATCCATGTATTATTGGCTTTTAGAACATGTTGATATGGTTGTGTGTGGGAATTATTAATATGGTCGAAAATGGTTTTGGTGTAACTCATGATTATGGTGTAACACCACAGGTAGTGTCCATTATTAGTGGCCTGTCTCAAATAACTCAACTATCTGTAACTCTACAAGTTATATGTGGTGTATAAACATTCCTCAAATCACATAATGTATCATGTGAATAGCCCCAATGCTGCTAGACAACATTACATTTTAAATGGAGATTCCTAAGCTTCAGAAAACCTGGTAATTTTAGATCTATAAGGAGTCCCTTTTGTGAGGAAATTCCTAGTCAGAAAAGCGATAGGTATCATTTCTTGTGAATCATCTTCAACATTAAATCAGAAGAGTTGTTTCATTCATTATTACATACTTGTAACACATTTCAGAAAAGTAAACGTTGGGGAGTATTTAAACAATGGGAGATGAAGTATTTTGTGATTGTTAATCAAAATTTGAGTATTGTTTTTAAATGAATAAATGTTAATTTACCAAATAAAGTAAACAAGACCGTGAATATGAGGAGTTATAATATTCTTTAATATTTTACTTTTGCATCTCAACAGTTTCACAAGTCTACTATAAAATTTATTTTGAAAGATATATCCTTGTAAAATTTAGCTTGTACAAAAATTCCACCGAAAGGGTAGTTTTTATGTAGTCTCGTGCCAATTATTGTCCCTATCAATCCTAACATCCTTCTAGGCAGATCCACATTGTTTTTCTACACCAATTATTAGGTGCTAAGTTTTATCATTGCTATCAGCGGTGGTGATAAGAATTGGGAAACACTCACTTTCTTCAGAATATCTAGCAAATATAAATTTGTTTGGTCTTGGTCATCTGGGTAAAATTATTTGTCTTGGTCTACACTCTTACCTCTCAGGTATATTTTAAATTTATATACCTTAGTACACTTCAGTGAAGAGTATTTAATGTGAGGAAAATACATTTATTTTTAATTTTATGCAATATTTTGCTTTATAATTATTTTAAAAATTGCTCAAGTTATTGAATTTATTTTGATTCATTGCACTTGGAGTGTTATTTTGTGGTAAGTATCTACAATCTGTTGGGTGGTTATCTGTATAACACAGTGTTAGCTATCTTTTTTTGACATGTGGCACCCAATCTGCTTTTCTTCATTATTTCTTCTCCCAGTTTCTTTGATTGGTATTAACAGTATGATCCCTTGCTTCCTTCTGGAAAGTAAATTTCACTCATTGTCCTTCATGTGATTTTTAACTGCTCCTTTTGACAATAAATTGAAATATGACAATGAGGCTCTCAAAAGGGTGTTGTATGACTTAATGAAAATATGCATTGTAATTATTCATTATCAATAATATTATTTCCTCCTAGGGAATACTATCATAAAGCCTAGTACACACTGGGATACTTGTTACATGATTTAGTCTTGTTTACCTGTAGTACTCAAACTGGGAAGGTAATGCCAATAGTCGAGATTTGCGCTAAAAGCTTGTGAATTACATATCAGACATCAATTTTTTTTTCCCATTACTCAATTTCAATATTTTTTTATTTTAATCAGTGTCTAAATTTTAAATCATTATAATATTCATAAAATCTTATAATATGATTTATCTACTTTATTCTCCTGTCCAAACTGTTATTACTCTCAGAATCACCGGATATTAATTCTACATATAGTTGGAAAAATTATTGGAAAAATATTTCATATTTTAGGTGACATGGGCCGGGGCCTGACGTTCTTTTTCCTGGACTTTTACAAAGTTTGAGAATCGTGTACAGTGATTTTCTTACAATCAGTAGGCATATCAGTGTCTGCAGACTAATGAAGAAATGGAACAAAGCACATTTTAAGGAATTTTCACTTGTGCAGAGGGGTCTTGAATACTACTCAGACTGCTCCTTCCAGGAAAAATTTACTTACAGAATTACCATGACTTCAATACCCAGAAAATTTATCTACAATACAAAGGGGCCAAAATTTTGAAATTGCACCAGAGACAAAGTTATTGAAATTTTAAAAAAATGTAACAAAAATGAAAACATACCAACTGTTAAATTAAGAGATTGTATTGTTCTTTTTGCCAGCTACAACTGGCCTTGGGTAAAAATCATAATTGACTTCAACTTTTTCTTATTTTTCGTGCCTGCACTAAATTGTGATAGCCTAAAATGTTTCGCTTTGTTGCTTTGTAAGACCAAATTGGATTACTCACTCAGAACGGGAAACAAGGTGCAATCGGAGACACTTTTGCGCAATATATCGACAGTGTGAAGTTGTGATCGCTTCGTGAAACGACGCGCCAGTATTTCTCCCACCTTCGAGAGCTACGATCTGTATTGCTTTCAAGCGTTTCGTTTTTTGGCTGAAAATGTCAATCGAAAATTTACGAAGTGAATAGAATATCAAGTGGCAGTTTGCCTTTGTGATGTGATCATATTACACAAATTGTGTGAACCCACTAGCGAATTAGCTACGACAGTGCAGAAAGAGCTTCTAAAGAAAATTCGTGACTTCAAAACTAAATGTCCGAAAAAATTTCATTAATTTGTGTAAAATTTGTTACCAATTGTTAACGAATCAAGGCCTACCAGCTATTGCAACCCCGCGGCTGCCGGAACACGTAGAGTGGAAGAAATGGAGTTTAGGTAAGTAAGCTTTGTATTATCAAAAGTTACTGTTTGTTTGCACATATAGTGAAAAAAGTTGTAGTAACTTCATGGTTATATTTTTTTCTTATAACTTATTTCTATTTATACTTGTGAAGAATAATGTGATAATGTACTTGTTTTTTTATTTTTCTTATTTTTAGTCTAATTATGTAACAAATATCAAATGATTATAAACAAATTTATTGTTAAAAACCCGTTACAAACGAGTTATGACCACATGGAGGAAAATAAACATTTACTCTCCGAAAGTCTCCCAATTTGTGTTGGACAGCGGTAGGAAAAATTCCTATTAAAAATACGAGGTCAAGACGGTTCCCGCTTTTTTACTTATATTTAATTTCAGCCCAGTTAAGAAGAAATTTACATTTTTGAAAGAAAAAAAAACAATAGCAATGGGTGACCATTGCAATAATTGGAAAATGAAAAAAATATGCAATTTTTCATTCGGAAGCCCTATTTTCGATATGTGCTATATAGCGCTTTGAAATCAACTGTAGAAGATTAGAGGTTTAAGACACTTTTTTATTGAAATTTCACCTCGGAAAATGCTTTATTTTTGAAAAACAAAAAAACAGTGCAATGAGGGACCATTCCAAATTTTGCGAAAAGTAAGAAAAATTATAACACTCGAATCTGAAACCCTCGCTAAGATATGTGTTCGCTAGCGTTTAAAATGAAATTGTGTTGAATTTAAGAGATCAAGCCGACCATTACTTTTTGACTTAAATTCAGTTTCAGATCAGTTGGAGAATTTTCGGTAAAATCGCAATGTGGTTCCTGGTAATTTTCGTGAAAAATGAAGAAAAAAAAACCCATCGCGATGCCTCCCTTCGATATGTGTTAGCGCTTAGAATACATCACTGTTGGAGATTATAGGTGAATGCTATCCGTACTTTTTTATTTATATTCAAATAACATTTTTTGTAAAAAAGATAATTTATTTTTCGGTTTTGATTTGAAAGCACAACCTTCGAAATGTTTCAAATTACGCTTAGAAAACAACTCTGTGAAAGGTTGAAGGTCAAGGCGACCTATAGTTTTTCATTTAAAATCAATTTCAGTCTAGTTGATAGTCGCAATGGTTTCGTTGCAATTTTCGTAAACATCGAGAAAAATATTAATTTCGTTTTCGAGACCCTCTTTACGATATACATCCGAGAGCGCTTAGAAAATATGTCTGTGGAAGATTATTTGTATTGTACGGCCCTTTTGTATTTTATTTAAATTCAATTTTTGTTTCAAATGAGTAACTGAAATTAAAAAAATAAATAAATTAGAAAACCTTCTCTTGGATATGCATAGATAACGCTTAGATAACAACTCTGAAAAAGTAAGCGTCGCCCCAACTTTCAATCTTTCACTCTTAAAATCAATTTCAGCTTAGTTGGATAATGCCGGACTTTTCGTTGTGAGGGAGTCATTGCAATTTTCGTAAAAAAGAGAAAAATATACATTTCGATTCCAAAGCACTCGATATGTTTAAATAGCGCTCAGAAATTATCTTTTGAGATTATAGATAATACGACTCTTTATTTTTTTATTTATATTCAATTTCTGTAAATAACAAGAAAAAAAAGTAAATTTCGATTCGGAAGTTCTCCCTTTGATATGTGCTAGAAAGCGCTTGGAAAACAACTCTGCCGAGGATGGGAGGTCTAGAGGACCCTAGCGTCACTTAAATACAATTTCAGATCGGAAGCAGAATGCTCGATTTTGACAAAAATCTCGATGGATTTTTTATTTTGTAAAAAAGAGAGAGAAAACTTATAGTTTCTATTAGAAAGTTCTCTTCTCGGTACATGTTAGAACAAAAAAAAGGAGGTTATGAGGACCCTTACTGTTTTTTCATTTATTGAATTTCACGCGTTTTGGAGAATTTTGAAGTTTTGGCAAAATTCGCAATAGATAGCCGTAACATTTTTTGTAAAAAATAGAAAAAAATTATATTTCAATTCGGAAGCCATCTTTTCGACATGTATTAGATAGCACAAAGAACTCTGTGTAAGATCAAGACCGTCGTTACTTTTTGACGTGGATTATTTTTCAGCTCGATTCAAGTATGTTGGAATTTTCACAAAAAAAAAAAAACAGCCATGCGAGACCATTACCATTTTTGTGAAAAAAATCAGTAAGAGTATTAATTTCAATTCCGGAGCTCTCTCTTCCATGTATGTTACAGTGCGCTTAAAAAATCTGTTGAGTATTAGAGGTCAAGACGATCCTTACTTTTGTACTTAATTTCAATTTCAGATCACTTGGAAAATTCTGAATTCTTGACAAAATATAAAAAACATGAAAATAATATTATATATTATTCGTATTCATTTATCAGTTTGTCATGTCTATGACTAGTCAAATTTAACTAGTCGGGTATGTAAAATCACAAGTCATCTTGGAGCATTGACACATCAAGTATTTTTTGGAGTCGTTCAAGGACCAAGCCTTAGTTGTGACCAAAATTTCCATTAAATACTCTTATTTTCTCCTTTATGTCTCATTGAGGGGGCCCAAAAGTAAAATGAATTTCTTTATAAAATGCGTGTACAATTTTTTTTTCAAATACAACTTGAATCGCCTTCATTCTACTCTCCATTAATTTACTTGTCCAAAAGTTTATTTCAGTGTTGGAAGCACCTTTAAAATTCGTTCTCATCAATACCTGCTTGCACCGTCGTGACATGGCGTTTTACGTCGTCGACATCGGTAAAACGCTTTCCTTTCAAGTCCCTTTTATCCTAGGGAACAAGAAGAAGTTCCGGGAACCTACATCTAACGAGTGGATCAACTGGCGAAAAGTGAGAGCCGTGTTCGCGGGAGCATTGTCATTATGCAGGAATCTTTGCTGCCAATTTTCGCATTTCCAAATCATCAATTAAAATGCGCTGAATTGACTTCCAGGACAACCCGGAGTTCGTCATTAGTCTTTGCGTCGATTTTTACTCTCGACATTACTGATTTTGTCGACGTCCTCGGTTCGAGCAGTTGAAAGACGTCCGGAGCGGGGCTGATCCTCAAAGGCTATTTACCCTTTTTTAATCCACGAAAACCATTCGTATACTAGAGTTGTACTAAGACCATGTTCTTTGTACGCTGTTTGCATCATCACAAGAGTTTCCGCTGTGTTCTTGTCTAGTAAAAAATAAAACTTCACATCCGCATGTTGTTCGTGAGAATCAACCAATTTTCCGTGACACGAGTGCTCTACACAGAACTGTCACAAACCACATGCGTTGTTGTAGGGTGACGCCGCTTGGCGGACTGAATCCCACAACAGCTCCCTAGTAGCGCATCCTGGTGCTACAAGTACCCGATGAGCAGCTTTACGATTCCCGTTACTTTTGGGTCCCCTCTCGTATGTTACAATTTTAAATAACAATTAAAAATTAACGATTATTTCCGAGAAAAAATAAAAAAAAACATATTAATCGGTTTATCGACATAGATTTTAATTGAATAATTAATTAAACCGATAAAAAATTTACTTTTTCGTAAAGCGATCGGTTGTCACAATTTCTATACCTTTGATCGCAACCTTCTATTCTATAGTCCCTCTATATTATGGTATAGGGTCTGTGCATGTAAACCAATGTTGCTGCGCGTGGCCGTGAGGAGACATGATGACCCGATACACTACTCAAAAATGTGTTAGATTCGGCAGCAGCTGCCGAACGAGTGTCGAAAAGTGCCTTTTTATTGGTAAATTGGTCGAAAGACAAGTTAATTAAAATTCAAAAACTACGAGGAAAGTTATAAAATCCGGATTTGAAGCTGTAAATCATGAGATTGACTTTAATTGACAAACAATCGCCGAAGGAAAATTACTTGCAGTTAAAGAAGCGACGAGTGGATGAAAATGAGACGAAAGTAACATGTCATGTTATTCGACAAACATCTGTAACTGCTCCACCGTACAAATAGGAGTTGTATTAATTATTAGCAAAAATGAAGTAAAAAATTGTCAGCGTTCAGTTATGTTGAAGAAATTTATTGTTCTGATGCAGTTTTAACTTTCGTTTTAATTAAGTTTGAATTTAAATTACACTTGTACAATCAAGAATTGAGGTGTTTTCTTACACAGTTTGTGATGTTTTTATCTAATTATTACTAAACATTTCACACTCCTTCATCCCTTTAAAATCGGAATTTGAAAACTGCTTTGTTAGTGAGTTTTTGCAATACATAAGCAACGTACAGTCTAAATGTCAAGTTCGTATATTTAATATTATTCTCTCTGCTTTTATGAATGTGTAAGGCATTTAGGAAAACTACCAAACATTGTCAATATTTTTCATCTGTTCAATATTGAAATTCCAGAAGACAGTTTTTAGACTTTTTATTCACAAATTATACATACAGAAACAGAGATGATATCTCAATTGGCTTGTGAAATATGGGAAACGTCATGTACCATGTCCTTTTCTCTAACGACAAAGTCCTGAATACATCTACTCCATTGTAACCCGTTTCTAGGTACATAGAACGTTTACATGCAAAAGAAAAAAAACATTATTATAACGTTATTAGCAACGTCAACAGCCAAGTGAAAACTGCGACGGACTGGTACTCGAACCTGGGACATCCTGCTCTGCCCGCAGGTGTGCTATCCACTGCACCACCCGCCGAACGTAATGAAAAATATCCAAACCAACGAAAAATAACTTTTCATCCTAAATAATCCCTTTAAAATTTCGAAAAATCTTTTTGTAGTGAGTGTCTACAATAAAAATGCAATATTCTGCCGAAAATTCAACTCTTTATCTTCAATCAGTGCAGACAGAAAAGTGTCAGTCACTGAAGAGAAGGCGCCAAACATAACCATCTCTTTTCATCCATTAAAATATTAAAAAATCCATATTGTTTTATATATATTTCATTGAGCAACATTTATACAGAAAAATAGAGTTTAAACGTCAATGGGATATCGAAAATTATATCATGTCGTTAGCGTGAACGATAAAAACATGAAATCATTTCTGCCCCTCTTTACCCGTCAAAAAGTGAAATATAAAAAACTAATTGTTTCTAGATATTTAAATGCACAATTTTTACTTACAAAAGTTGAGACAATATTGCAATTAGCTCGTGAGATATAGTGCAAATAATGAAAATTGAATAATGCACCCCATTACATGATGCATATTTCACTCTTTTAAAATTAGAATTCTGGACAATAGTTTCTTAGTGAGTGGTTTTATTATTAAATGTATCTACAGTACAAATTTCGTATTTCTAGATTTTATAGTTTAAGATTTTTGTTAATGAATGACAGTTCAGTTATGAACATCGCCGTTCATATAAAGAGATATTATTTTTATATTAATTAACAATGAACGATTTATAAAAGCAGTGAGCGTCATTTGTTTGACCCATAATTCAGATAAATGTTACTATTGGACCCATCATCAGTGAAAATTTATTATGATCAGTTGTCATTTCAGTGGGCATATATTTCTTGTTGTCTAAATGTTCAGAAAAAATCACATATTTACGTCACATTATAAAATCAAATTATTGTATATCCTGAAAAATATTTATTCTAGTTCTTATGATAAAAATTATTAACTGGACATTTTTCATAATAACGCATTATCAGATCAAATATAAAAAACTACTGTACATTGTCATAGTTTCTACAACTAGTTCTTTGTTGTGCTGCAAACCATTTATTTCATTGTTCCCTTCTGTATTCACTCATTGAAAAGAAAAACATAAAAAACTTGTGTCGGCAGAATTTTAAGAATTAATGTCATATCCCACGACCCAACAACTCTTACAATTCGATGTAAACTTCTCCAGTGTTTCACTAAAAAAACTGTTTATTTAAACTTAAATTTTCTATATAATATGATTACATGTATTTATTATAATTCCAAAAAGCATATCATACTTAAAATTACTTCATAAAATTAAAAATATAAGTATTTCATTTGCGGTCATTTCATTCGTACGACGCGGAAGCGCTCAGAAGGAATTCGTCAGGTCAGCTTTTCCAAGAATCAACGCTGCAAGCGCTGAGGTCGTTTTCGAGTCCATTTATCGCTACTAGATCGCAGTGCTGTGCGCAGGTGCAATCGACGCTACTAACACGTGCAAAGTCAGTGGTGGGAATGGCGTAGGCCACATGTCAGTAAAAGTCTGGTGCCTGCAGCGAAGGTTCAGTAAATGACAGTTTTGTAAGCAGTTCCACCCAGTAAATCATTTACACCATTATAGTGGCGTAAATGCAGAGGGTATCAGAACAACCTATGAAATATTTCTTGAGTACATAATCACACCTTTCACAAATAAATCATGATTGTATAAGTGAAAATGTTTAATGAATGGCGTTAAACGAATCAAAGGATTAGCAATGCACAATAACATCCGTTATTTCTTGTAACGTCACAAGCATTTTAGATTTTTATTCCTTGTAGCGCAAAGGAACATGCAATTTTATTGGAGCACAAAAATGTACAATACGTTTTAAAAAATGCAACTTATATGCACCTTTTTCGCTAACATTGTTTCTCCACTCTAGAAATTATAAAACATTCCTAAAGGGAAATGTTCTCCATTTTAATAGTTCTGAACATTTACTACCCAATATCAAGTAATGTATTATGTTATAAATGTATAATAAAATTATTTTGTTGCATATTGTTACCATCCAACATATTTTTTTTTCAACTGTGTTGGATCGGAGAATTTTTCGTATATTTTAAGAGAGTTAAAATGCTGCTTGATTGAAGTGCGTTCATGAGCTACCAGCGCGCGCATGCCCAGGTAGAGTTTTGTCAGGAAGTGCGCACCTGGAAGATTCTGTACCGCGCGTCAGTTACGCTTTTCAGGCTGCAGTTCAGGACGCGATGTCAAATTCCTCTGAAAGGATTGACTTGTATCAACGTAGTTACCGTCGTAGCGGTCATAATGTTATTTCTTCCATCACGAAACCATTCATTCGTGATGGAATTAGTCTCGCGTTTATGGTAGAAAATCTGGCGCATTAGCGATAGTGATGTTACGGGTGACAATGCCGAGAAATCATAGCTCACGTCTTTCGAACAAGAATTGCAATAAAGATATCAGCCGGTGTCTTATCGGTACTGTGCGCTATACCATACAGGACAAAAGAGAAGAGAAATAATTAATGACTAAGAAAGTAAAAAGAGAGAAATGATGAACGCGAATTTTTTATCCACACTCAAGAGGATAATGTGAGGATCTTCCTTAGGGCTTTACTGAGTACGAGCACCAACCAGAGCCTTTTTATCACTATTGAACAAATAGTGATTTTAAGTTATCCCAGGCTTCCGATTATCGACGACTCCGTTTTCGGCAATGGTATGTGTCGCGTGTAGTTTTATTTTTCACCCTATGCAGGATCTATTACGGGAGCTTATTGTACAACGCCAAGTGCACATTAGGGTGAACCGCGCCGCAACACATTGCAAAAGTCCTCCTACATCATTTTCGCATATTTTTTATGAACTATTTCACACTACAGGCAGCGGGTCGCTGCGCAATGCACAGGTCGCTGCGCAAAGCAAGAATTTTTCTCGTTGTTCATTAAAATCAGATTTTGTTATTAGCATTTTTGCTTCGTTATAAAAAAATTAATAATCTCGAAAAAGAACTGAAGATACTTTACTTATGTTTTTAACGTATTAATTGCAAAATCTGTACGACTGATCTGGGTGAAATTAAGGATTTATTTACCTCATAGTACAAGTTATAAACAGCTACAGTATCCGGACTGTATCTTGAATTTGGTGTTCGAAAAAAAATTCACGAGTATATGGTTTGATTTATTTCATTTTCAAATTTAGCTTTTCTGCAATACGATTTTTTAAAATTAATTTGTTTAATTTGTTTAAAGATAGATATCAACAGGTCGAAATATCCTATACTAAAAATAAAATACTTCAGCGTTGTCTTTCAGAAACAAAGCCACTTACTTTCGGAGTACCCCAAGGATCAATTCTCGGCCCTATACTCTTTTTATTGTATGTGAACGACATGTCATCATCCACATCAGATTGCAAAATGGTTCTTTTTGCTGATGACACTAATTTACTATGTAAACACGCCAATGCTCAAAAAGTTTTGTCTAACCTTTCGACTTGGTTCCATGCAAATCGTCTCATTGTAAACACTGACAAAACAGTGTCTATGTCATTTCACAATAGTATCACAAAATCTTTACCCCAGGTTTCTCTTTCTTTAAACGGAACACAATTAAAAACTGTTACAAATACAAAATTCTTAGGTCTCCATATTCAAGACAACCTCAAATGGAATTGTCACATTGACAATCTTAATTCCCAATTAAGCAAATTGTGTTACGCATTCCGAATCTTAGTTAACGCAGTTAGTCCACGTATTTCCCGTTGCGTATATTTTGCAAACGTTTACTCCCATTTACGTTACGGCATTACCTTCTGGGGTAATTCCGGTCAGAGTATTCAAACTTTCAGAATTCAGAAGAGGATAGTTCGGATAATTTGTAAATCTCACCCCCGAAACTCTTGTAAACCTTTATTCAAGGAATTAAATATCTTAACACTTCCCTGCATTTATATTTATGAAACAGTCGTGTTTGTTAAGACCGAATTACTGAAGTGCCACCCTTTCTTTATACGAAACAGTCTCGTTCACGAACACTATACACGCAATAGTAGTAATATTCATCGCCCTAGAGTGTCAACCACTCTTTGCCAAAAGGGACCATACCATTCGGGAATCGTTCTATATAATTCCCTGCCCAAGAATATAAAAGATATTATGAAATTGAATATCTTCAAATCCGCGGTTAAAAACTACCTCCTGCACCAGTGCTTCTACACTGTAAAAGAATTTATTGATTTTAACAAAAGTTAAATTCGTCTTGTGCTTTATCACGCCATTGCTGTAGTACTTTTTAAACAACTTATAACAATTTCAAAAACTATTTTCTTGCATGATTGTGTTGTCTTATGGCTCATATTAATTTAGTTTTATGTGTACTCAACATTGGCACGTTTGTGTACATAAATTCTGTAGCCCCATCCTGGCCCGGGTTTTTCTCCGGTTTTCCTTCGGGTAGAGGCGGATTTATCATACAGGTTCTCTAGGCTTTGTCTAGGGGCGGGTCTATTGTAACAATAAATCGTGAATTTAGTGTTATTTCAATTTTTAAGCACTATACTCAGAATAATCTATAGTTCGATAATAACTTACATGTAATTTTTTGCTTAAAATTACAAACATATTGACATTCTATTAGTATTATAACTCGCAGCTAACTTTTTATCTTATCTAGGAATTTTTGCTGAATTTTTTGAATCCGCCTCTGCCTTAGGGCCCTTGATCGGAATTGATGGGATGGTCCCTTGCTTGCTTCCGGAGAGTAAATTAGTTTTTTTTCCTCCACGTGGTCATACGCAGTTTGTACTGTTTTTGACAATAAAAAAAAAATTAATTTAAATTTTGTCACTTCTCACGACATGTACAGAGTTTAAGTCTATGCCAGCGGTTCTTAATTTATTTTTACTAATGGCGACTTTCTTACAACCTACAAAAATGATCCCAATAAACTATTTTATTATTCAATATATCATCGTCATTTCGCGTATAGGAATCTTGTCTCAATGTTTGATTAAGTAGAACGTTATACATTTTCAACGCTTTCAAGTACGATCGAAATTTTGATTTTACAATAAACGTTGAATTGAAATTTATAAATCATGAATCTAGCACTCTTTGAAATTCTCTTCTTCTTTCCCTTATGCCTTTCAGCGTTTGGTTAGCCATTGGACATACTTCTCCCTATTTTTTGCCTTGCACTGTACTCGGATTGTAGTTCCACTTTTATGGCATATATCTGTAATATAACTTTCCCAGGTTCCTCTGGGCCACCCAAAATTTTTTTCCCTTCCGGTCTTGTTTCCAGAATTTGTTTCAGCTTTTTATCTTCTTTCATTCTAAACTCATGTCCAAACCATTTTAGCGCATTATTTTCTATGGTTTTTATGAGTGGTGCAGTTTTGAGTTCATCTCTCATGGTAGAATTTCTTATTCTCTCTTCTTGTTCTGCCCACTATTTTACGCAGAAACTTCATTTCTGTTGCTCCTATTCTGCTTTGTATCTTGGTGTTACTGGGTATGCATTCCATTCCGTATATAAAAGTTGGTATATATACGGAGTTATATATTCGTAGCTTAATTTTAGTGTTAACTTTGATGCGTAAGAAATTTTTACTGATTCGATAGAAGACCGAATTTGCTTTCTTATTTTTTTTTTATCTTTATATCTTCCGTCTTCTGATATGATGGTACCCAAGTACTCATAGCGAGTTACCTGCTCCAATTGTTTGCCTCTCCAGTTGATCCTCATTTCTTTTCTTTCTTTACGATTTAAATGATCCTTTCTTTACAATCCTTTAAATGATTTTTTCTTTCTTTACAATTATCGGCATAATAGCAGAGAGAAAAAGAAAATCACATTATTTTTGTATTTTTGTGAATAAATCTAAGTAATTTTTCAATTATTTCAAATTTTTTCCCCCAATGGAGTCCTATGAATAAGTCAATGAATATTGAGTCCTATTAATTATCCTATTGATTGATCTAATGCAAATTATAAATTCATGAACTAAATATTATTATGAAAAGCTCTCGAATTATTATTTACTAATATTAAGTTAATGATTCTATTAGGTTATCTATGGAGTTCTGTTCGATATGAATTTTTTCAATTGACCTTAGTCTGATAAGTCAATTGCCTCAGAAATATATTTCAGAATAAATATGAATAAATAAAATTTAGTTAATAAAATTCTTAATGGTTTTTGCGGCGATATTGACTATTATAGGGGAATACAACGAAGGAACTGGAAAATAATACCTCGCAAAAACCCATCCAGAGAATATTCTCTGGTTTTCAGTAAAACGTTGGTCAAGTATTAAATTGAATTTCCTCTTTACCGTGACTTCCGTGGCACTGATCGGGCAACATTGACATGGACCCATTTACCGGGCACTGGCATGGAACCGGATTATAGACCCGACGTGGGGCATCTATGATCGCCATCTCAGGGCCTCGAATAACTAATAATAAGTAAATAAACAAATAAATAATTAAATAAATAATTAAATAAACAAATAAACAAATAATAAATAAACAAATAAATAATTGTCAAGAGCTGTTACAAACAGCCCAATACCACGTTGAGGACAACAAATTAATTCACTGCGACTAATTTACAATAAACTAATAAATACAACGCATTTCCGTTCATGATTTTTTCTTAAGTTAAATTTCTCAAAGCAAAGAAACATGACTTCGAGTATGCGACGCTTACTTTCGACATAAATGCATCCACGCGGTACACATATTATAGTTTATGCATTTCATGTTTCGAGTTGATCCAACAAAATTGAATTTTGTTATCTGTATGTGACGTCTCTTTGTAAATAAATTCGGAAATGCAACTTGAGTCTAAATAGTGCGTACGTCTGATCCTGCACAGTGGGTTGCGCTAGAGACTCGGGCAACGTTACATTAATTCTGGTTTACACGTGTAGAGTTGTGGGGCTAGCAGAGTAGCGAGTAGAGTACTCTCCTATCTACTATGTCTATAAAGAGCATGAGACATTTACACAAAGTGATGAGGTATTGATTAACACGCTCCGAACGGAAAATTGAAGCATTATACACTACACCATATGAGAAACTAACCTAAACTAACTTGTTTCTCATGAAAATTTGTTACGGAAGAGAAGAATTACGCTCATTTTTTGCGTTGTAAGAGTTTCCAAAATTGAAGAAATGTATTTGTACATTTTTCCCCTCATGTTTGTGTCATTTTAATTTACTTTATTTCCACTGTCAGTCATATTGGGAGTTCAACGCCACGAATCTGAATGTTTCTTCTTATGTCAACTTTTTATTAAACAGAGAAGACGTGACACATACAGCAAAGTTTACTATGCTTCGTACTCAATTATACTAGCGAGGAGACAGTGAACGTATTTACAGAGGTAGGGATTATAAACGAGTGGAAATTTAAATGAGAATGGGGGCAGTTGAATACACTTACTTTGCCAAGTTTTCGATGTCATCGTAAACTGAAGAGATTATAAAGACGAAAAGGTTCAAATCCCCCTGGCTCTGCCGGCGAGGACGCAAAAAAAGCAGTTGACGGAAAATCGTAAGCAGTTGACGGGGCTCACATAAAACATGTACTGTTTTATGCATCAACTAGTTGAGTACTTGTGGTTTAACTCCCGAAAATTTTATGATTTCCTGATTTCTTAGTGTGGGTGTTCATAAGTATTCTTTCTAAGCATTATACATTTTTTTCATTTCATTTGATCATTTACATAATCGCGGTCCCGTTCTCAGCCTTAATCCCGGCAACCTGTGCACTGAAGCGAACGGAAGGTACTCCGTAACTTCTGCAAGTGTAGCGATACGACTCTCCCATCCGCCTGCAAGGGTCTAGTCGCAGTGGGGTTCCATTTTTAAGTGGTCCAAAGAAAAAAATGAAGTGTCATTTCACCCTTACAGAAAAATCATATTTTGTTTATTGTTCTGGTATTATTGGAGAGTTAAAAACGATAAAAAATTACCATGTTTAGGTTACAATGAAGGCTATTTTTCTTCTACCGCGCGCACAGATTTAACAAAAAATATGAACACGCTGGTCTTCTCATGGACGGTAAGTCCATGATCAAAAAATATATTTTCGTTACGTGCATGGGATTACACACCAATATTCTTTTACTTTCTATCTCCAGGTGTTTACGTTGATTCAAAAAAAAAAAAAAAAAACATTAGTCCAGAGTAAAGGCAATTAATCTCGTCTTCAAGTTGCCCATAATCAAAATGGATGTAAATTTAAAATCTGTTGAAAAACACGCTACATCATAGCCCTCCCAAATAAAGCAAATTCTGTTTCTGAACATACAGTAGTTTATCGTACATGATACGTTATTTTACCCGGATGAGAGTATTCTCACTTAAGTGAAAAAGTTTCATTGGAACTAGGTCATCCAACGAGATAAGGCAGTGGACGCGTTTAATTAAAAATATGAAGTTACATTTAAAAAATATTAAGTTGGATAACATACATAAAACAAATAACAGAGTAAGTTAATTGTTACAGAATTACATACAATGCTAAAACAAATTCTACATTTTAAAAAATTATGAAAAATATCAATCTTGAAGCATTGGGCATAAAAAGTGCGAGAAAATGAGTAAGCGTGTAACGTCGGATGACGCAAATTACCGGCTGTGAGAGCACACCACCGTTGCACCAATCTGGGTCAATCCATACTAGCAAATGATTCACCTTGCTTTCGCATGTGCACGGAATTTGGTCTTTGTAAGCGTTTACGTAAACTTTAATATATGAAGATTGGTTTGGACACTTCAAAATAACTGACATTGTTTTTTGATTTTGTTTTTTTGCACATTTTAGGCTATAGTTTCAACACGAATTTAATTTCTATGGTTATCTGTGACTAACTGATTTCGCGTCTTGAATTAGGCCTTTGAGAATAATTAATTTGTTTTCGAAAACAATTTTCTAAAGGAAGAGATAAAGTCTGAGAATTTTTTTTCTTATAAATTTGTATACATAGATGAAGAGCATAGAATTTCTTCCTTGAGACATGACTACTTTCCATGTTACATGACTACTTCCAAAACTCAAACGTTTTCATTTTTTCCTTTTCTGAAGACTTACAACTCTGTTGGAGGACCTAATAAAAATTTACATTTATAGAATTCAAAGGTAGCTATGACAGTAAACTACTGTAAAAATCACAACTTTGAGATTAAACTGGAAGCAAAGTTCCTATTTTCAAAATTTTGCGAGAACTTTACTGCATACATGAATAGTCAACTTGAATTCCCCACAAACCCGACGGTATAATTAAAAAAAATAGGATTAGTTTTAGCATTGTATGAAGTTCAATAAAAATAAACATGTTCTGTTATTTGTTTTGTATTCTTATGATGAATTAATACTAATAAAAGTTAACCAGAATATGACTGATGAGCTACCTACTGAGAACTAGTAACGAATAAAATATTTAACCTATATGAACCGCGACAATTAAAATACTTAACATTGAAATTCTTCTGTCGGTGGACAATGATATACTAGCCATTTATTAATTAACTAGTTGATTACTAATAGCGTTGTCCGCTATTTCTCTTAGACTGATCTCCTTTTACTCATGAAAAACTATTTATATTGTGAGATCAAAATACTTTTACTTACTGGTTTTTAAAAACACTTGTACAGCATCATAATTTTACAAATTGATAATTATAGAAGTATAGCCTAATACAAAACCTGATTGAATGCACCATTTGAGTTTCACCTTTAGCACCAAAAATAAATAAATCCTGGGATGAAACCACCCTTGAGCAAGCAACATTAAATTGTCTGTTAGAGAAAAAAATCAATTTAAAAATCACCAATCACCTTAGCTCACCACTTCGTCCTTAGTTGGGGGTATTTAACGCCCATATGTGCTGAACTTGAACTTATGCGGCACCATATACACTGTTTATCTGAAAGATCCCGAAATCTATGGATAAAAACCTTTTTTCCATTAAATATTTTTACGTGATCTTCCCTTTCCACCCCACCCATGGGGGTTTCTAGGGCGGTTTCCCCTTCCCCCCGGCCCCAATGGTGACCCAACTCTCACCTAATATCGGAAGTGTCTCTATATTTCAGCATCTTAGGAGCACTCTCGCCAGGAGCCGCTTTGGTCAAATTTTCGCTTCCTAGTCAAGACACAACGGCGGCAGCGCGCTTGCACCATTTCATTAAAATTTCGTATAAACTTTTCGTCCTAATTTTACGATTTAAACACAGTTTTCATTTTTATTTTATGCAAAAACAAACAAACGAACAAAATCACTAAATTTGTTATTGTTTTTTCCTTCTTAAATTACTCTCTAAATTGAAGTATTTTAACACTTCTTTTTTAAATAACTTTTTCGATAATTTAGGTTAAACTTACTACATAGACATTGTTTAAAAATGATATCTTAAATAAAGTAAAAAATGTTGTTCTCTCGTGCAATACTGTGTGAAATTTCGTGGTGTAAGAGGGTTGAGGTGACGGGATGTAAAAATCGAAGTATGCCCCTCTTAATTTAACTCCACGCTACGATCCTGTTGCTTTCAAATAGAATATGACCAAGTGGAAGAGAGCTACAGGTTAAGCTACGTAATATTTCCCATATGCTTTTTTCTTATAAATTGGTTAATGGGAAATGGGACAATCTTCAATTACTGCATTCAATTCGTTTCAATGTTTAACTAACAAACTGAGGAAGAGGGATTTATTTGACTTTCGAGTCCCTACGCATCGCTTTATCACATTGTCATATCTCTACAAGTTTGTGGAAAGACTTAACAGCATTTTGTAAACATGTATTTTTTACTTGCATTTTCGATTAATTATTTTTATGTATTTTTAATATTATTTGGTGCGCGTTCTGTAGACATTATTTTGTATTATGATAGTTTGTTTTTCGAAATGTATTTTCAACCAATTCTCTAATTGGAACTATGGTGCAATAATCTAATGGGAATAAATAAATAAATTGAATTAGAAAAGTTTTTAAAAATTTGACTGGTTTCAAATTGTATAAAAAATGTTACAAAAACACATCATTGATCTAACTCATTTTCGTTGTAAGTTATGGACAATTCTAAAATACCACTTGCACTTAAAAATCTAATCACTGATAGGACTTCATATCTGGCGGTATTTGAAATTACCGCACTGTGAGACAAAGGAAAACAACAATCAACAGACGACATTATTACATGCCTAACACATCAGTTGAACATTATACCCATTCGAAAATTAACCAATGTTGCCAATCGCTATTAATGAATAACCGGCCTTACTTTCGGAACGCGCCTTGTTTGAAAGAATGTACTACATCTTCCCAGTTGCTTCACCTAATTAAAGTGAGTTTACTAAATAGTCCAGTTGTTAGGTGTTTCTACCCGGAAAATTTCGAAGAAGTAGTAATTTTTTGCATCTGTAGCGTTTTCAGGGCTCTGTTTACGAATTCAACTTTGTCGCCTCCAGAAAGTTTGGTATAAATAAAGTAAACTCAAAAAATTCCAAAACATCGCACCCTTTTTGTTTTTGATATATTACATGAAAACTGAGCACTCTACGAAGAAAATGTCTCTATGTAAAACTAAACTAGACATAATTTATACTACAACTTTTACCCGATCCGTTTTTTCTCAGATTAAGTACAAGCACGCTAGAGGGCGTTGAATTTATACTCCAGCACTTAGGAGGTTTTTGTCTGATATTTGTGAAAAAGTTCTGAAATTTTACTTTAAATATTTCAAGATGCTGATTACAATTTTTGATTTATCCTCTTAGAAAAATTTCAGGAAGAATGGAAAAACAACGAAAAACTACTAATAAGTATGTCTATTTTTAGTTTTTTTGCTTATTCCAGGAAACACGCATGTTTCAATGGAGAATACCTGCTACGTCGAGAAAATAGACAAAATTCCCTGTAATCTTTGCGTCTTTTTTTCCAGGTGAATAGTTTACCTTATTGATCGTTGAATTAGGTATTTATTGGTATTTTACTTTTAACATGATAACAATGCATTTTTTGAAGGAAACATTTCATCACAAAAAGAAAGTAAAAATTTTCGACAAATTATTTCTGTCAAACTAAGAATTTGCTCGTTGGAGCGCGTAGTACTTATACTCCAGCAAAATTTATAAATTCAATGCGCTCTAACAGGTAAACTATTTGCCTGGCAAGAAAATGTTACATAAAAGACCGTTTTTTAGCACTGAATGACTGGGCTAAAATATCCATCGAAGGATGTGGATTTACAATGGGAACGAACATTAATTTTAGGTATAAGATGTTAGTAAAATTTCATGACAGTTTTACGTACTGTACCATAGTCCTGAGACTTCAGGAGTACAGGGCACATAAGTGACCTCAGTTGCGTCTCGGATGCCTTCGTGTCAGTGTCAACCGGTTCGAACTGGCGATCGAGGTATCCAAATCCTCTGGCCACCTTTCCCAAAATTATATTGTACATCCCAGTATTAGTTCCAGAGGTCAGTTTCATAATTACTTTTTCTCTTGAAGAGGATGACTAAACCTTACCCAACGATCTAATTTAATTAATGAAGACCATGCGAAGACGAACAAGCAGGAGAATTATTATTCAAACCTCAGAAACAATTACTCTTGTTTAATATATTTGCTAATAACTTTATTTGAATGTTTGTGCTATTCTTCCCAACTCACTATGTTCCTTTTAAATGTAGATGGTATAAGCTGGACATTTTGTATAGATATTAAAGCACGCTGCTCATGCTGCTTTGATGTTAATTGATTAAATTAAATAATTAAATATTCTTTATATTAGGCTGATCACCTCGAGTGGAAAAGTTTTGTATATTCTTGCACATTGTTCATATTTTTTCACGTTCTTTCAAATCACCATTCTTTTACTTACGTAAATCCTAAGTTAACTTTTTATGCACAATTTGGGGGTTATCAGGTAACAAAGTTTTTGGAAAAAGACTTCATTTCAAACGGCTTTATTCAAATATTTATATGTTTGATACAAAATATTGAGATTGAATTCATACTTAGATAGTATGATTATGAAAATGATGAAATAAAATTCTGCAACATGTTTTCGGAGACAATCTTTACGTACCTGACAAACATTAAAGTTAGCACGGTCCTAAAGTGTTGAGTTACTAAATAAACCGTATAAAAACAATATTTTAAAGTCGCAGTTTATTTAGCGTTACAGAATATTCACCATAGGGGATATTCTGTAACTTTGCTCTTTCCGATACGATCGAGACGGAGAAGTTGAATCCGATAGAAAGGTATTCCGAGTGAACGACTGGGAGCTATTCTGTAAGCCTCACGTAAGCACCTTCGACCGGACTTGGACTTTCCCGATCGCAGTTGTTGCCACTTAGTACTGTCTCCACCAATCAGGGAAAAGCGGCAATTGCCAGCTGTTGCGCATGGTAGAACGTACCCACTCGCCGGCAGCCACGCTTCTTGAATTTTCGCTTCCGAGACAAGACACCAAGATGGCGGCGCGGCTACTTAATTTTTTTTACACGCTTGTAAAATCTAAACTACTCGTCCAAATTTTATGACTTAATGACATTTTTAAAATCTTAAATGCACAAAACAAATAACCCATTAAATTTGATGATACTTGTTTTCTTCATTCTTAAATTACTCTCTTAAATTGAAGTACTTAAAGAAGTATTTTTAATAACTTTTTTCGATAATTTAGGTTAACCGTTGTAGATAGGCATATGCTGCCGCGGACTTAGTTTGTAGAACTCGTTGAGGTGAATAATACTGTCGCTCATAGTTGTCATCTATCTCTAACCGCTTGCGCAGCGTAAGCGAATAAGACTATCCGAAGATGGACTTTCCCCCCGACTTCATCGACATTCATTGTTATTACTAGTAATTATAATTATTTTGTGTATATTTTTCGATCTATAATTCCATATAGTTATCTCCTATTAATAATGATCTATCTTTCATCAGAAAAAAAACTGAAAAATATTACTGAATAACACGTTTACAATGTTCACAGTCACGTCCAACAACTGATTAAGACGGTGTGATTCCGACTGGAAAACAGCTTTCCCGTGCTATTCCAGCCTCGGAAGCGATTCCGAGAAACAAGGCAAAAGCGAGTCCTATCGGAAATCCTCGGAAACATCCAGAATACAGTTTTGTACTTTCCGTTCGGAAAGTGACGTCACACCCTGCGTCAAGCCGCTTCCCGATCGGATTTTGAGTTGCAGAACAGCCCCTTAGGTCTCAGTCCCTGAGAGCAAGAGTCTTCTTGGATGTGACCGATTGCTTCCAAGTAACTGGGCCTTTCGTTATATGTTAATAAATAATTAGAAATCTTTAGGAATATGACAAATTTTTAGAAATTATTTGTACCAATACAATTTGTTATAAAAATAAACCATTAATTCTTCATTACGAAGGGTGGGGGGCTCATTTTTCTCGTCCAAGGTCGAAGCACTTACCCCGATTGGAAACGTAAGATTGAGTTATCCTCCTGTGAGTTGACATTTCCAGAAAAGGAACATAGCACAGAGTGCTTGGAGTGCTGGCCAAATGTCAGAAAGCTAAAATAGTTACGTAAGAAGTTATGTTGAACAGTTTTTCGAGTTGCTGAACCCAAATCTGACCTTAAATTTCAAAATTCAAAATGGCGGGATATTTTCGAAAAATTTATTAAAATACGTAAAAGGAAAATACGTTAAAATAGGGTTTCTGAGGTCGTCGAATTCAAATTTGTCATTCTAACTTCGGATTTAAAAATGGGCCATTCAAGATAGTGCGCAAATGTGAGATATTTGGGGGAGTTTGTTTTTCTGAAAAATTGATATATAAAGTAATTTATTATGTAAATTAAAGACAGAAAAAGATCTATTGTCTCAGATGAAAAACTTTGTCCCAATTTCGACTAAATTTTTGCAATTTTTGAAACAAGTGGTTCCGAAGGTGCAAAGAGTCTACGGAAACGTCCGACATTGTATTTTCTCGGGATTTCTATTTCAATTTTTTACCGTATTTTAAACAGTTGTCATTATACGGTCATTTTGTTTACATTCTATTTTGATTTCCTTTCCTGGACGACACCTCTTTGCCGCGTCCTCTCCATGGGGATATGGGAATGATATATCATCATAAGTCCCCTCCGTTGTGTACCGCATCTCTCACCATACATGTCCGACACACTCTTCAAAGATCTTTTTGTTTTTTTGCTTCTTAGCTAATCAGGTCAGGGTTCAAAAAACTTCTGCGGTATTCATTTTGTGCATCTTCGGACATTTCACTCACTGCTCTGTGAATTTTTGCTCGTCTCACAGCTGCCGAATAAATCAGCCATTCTCCCAGTCACCTCATTTCGCAAAAAGAAAACTCAGCACATCGTATAGCTGAATCAACAAACTAAAGAAAGATGTTATTGTGTAACATTTTGAAAGAAAGAGTATTGACTCTGAAAAACTTAATTATTTCATCTAATAACTAATCTTTGATGAACTTGATTTTCAAAAAAGCAGTCTGGGTATGACCACGTGGAGGATAATAAACTAATTTACTCTCCGAAAGCAACCAAGGAATTCAAGTAGTTGTAGAAATACAAGTTTTCTCGATTTCTCGGTCCCATTTGTGAAAACCAAAGTGATATTCCAGATAACAACCGAGATATCATTACACATTTGAAAATACAATGTTATAATCAAGAACATTTAGTGAAAATGCGAATATTATAAGTATCACCATAAACTCAAAACGAATAATATTTTTACCCTGCTTGCATCTTTCTTCCACACTACCCCATTGCTAAAAAAAACCAATATTGTTTAAGATTGTTAAAATATCTCCAGGAACAAATTCCATTATTATAATTAAAACAATACACTTTTTTCCAAAAGACTCAACGTTTAAATTTCCATTCATGGTTTCAACGCTATGTGCTATAGCATTACAAACCACTACAGAGAACTTTTTTTTCGACATAAGGATTCTCAAAAACGTTGCCGTTTCACTGTCCTTCGTCTGTAACAGATGAAAGACTCTGGTGTTTTACATTTTTCATTGCAACAATCAACCCACACTAAATATTCGCTTCATGTTGTTTCTAGTAGTCTACATGGGTCATAGGAAGAAAAGAAAAATGATCAAAACTGTCACGAATTTTTAAATGTCGATCCCTCAATTTTTTTTAAAAACAACCTCGTCACAAATGTTATCGACATCTGTGTTCTTTATAGTGAATAATTAAGTGGGGAGGACGAGAGTGACGAGTTGATTCTGAAACGGAACATCATGGTGTGAAGACGTGTTCAGGAGGATAGCATGGAGAGTATTTTATTTACTGTCAGAACTGTTACTTCTCTATTTGACTAATACTTGTTTCGTTTTTTAATTAAAAAATTCATAACATGAAATGTCTAGTTTATTAAAAATACTCGATGACATTAAATTTTGTTAAGTATTCTGTCAGTGATAGGAAATCGATTGGAAAACAAGAACCTGGAGTGTCGGAAAATGTTAAATTCTTATGGTAACATTTGTGTTACAAATAACTAAAACTTAATTCTCATTCTCTTATTGTAGTCTTTACTGGTTCATAAAGCAATAATTCTATCATAATCCTTTTATTCTAAGCTCTAACACCTGGTGCAATTCAGAGGTGGTCCGCGAGAAAAGAAAGAGAGATCCTCAACGAGACGCTATACTCTAAACTCGAAGATAGAGTTATCTTTAAAATATATAAAAATGGTGTTTATTAATTATTTTTGTTCCATATTCACGATCTTATATATACAATAAAAAGTTTTAAACGGTTTTGAATCCTGTCGTTTAAATGTACCTTAGTTCATTAGTCACAAATGTAACTCAGTCCTTATTCTTCGTCTTCATTTTAAGAAGTTTGTGACTTCCATCAGCATTAAGTGGTGTATTGCGAAATAAAAAAGTACCGGTACGCCGATCTTTCAAGTATTAAAAATTGGTATATAGGAACCATTAAATGAAAAATGGATAAATATAAACAATACTTTTTACATTTTATTATAATAATTTTTAAAGAATTACACATTATATTTTTCCTATTTATTTATATATATTTATATTTTATGTTTACAAAAATTCCCATATGTACATAATTTTTAGTGCATAAATTTTTCGTTTGTGGATCTACTTATATTTATTATTTATATCTATGAAACGGTCGTGTTTGTTAAGACCGAATTACTGAAGCACCACCCTTGCTTTATACGAAACAGTCTCGTTCACGAACTCGCAATAGAAATAATATTCATCGCTCTAGAGCGTCAACCACTCTTTGCCAAAAAGGATCTTATCATTCGGGAATCGTTCTATTTAATTCCCTGCCCAAGAATATAAAAGACATTATGAAATTGAATATCTTCAAATCCGCGGTTAAAAACTACCTCCTGCACCAGTGCTTCTACACTGTAAAAGAATTTATTGATTTTAATAAAAGTTAAATTCGTCTTGTACTTTATCACGCCATTGCTGTAGCACTTTTTAAATAACTTATAACCTTTTCAAAAACTATTTTCTTGCAAGATTATGTTGCCGTATGGCTCATATTAATTTAGTTTTATGTGTACTCAACTTTGGCACGGTTGTGTACATAAATTCTGTAGCCCCATCCTGGCCCGGGTTTTTCTCCGTTTTTCCTTCGGGTAGAGGCGGATTTCTTATACAGGTTCTCTAGGCTTTGTCTAGGGGCGTGTTTATTGTAACAATAAATCGTGAATTTAGTGTTTTTTCAACTCTTATGATTTTTAAACACTATACTCAGAATAATCTATAGTTCGATAATAACTTGTACATGTAAATTTACAAACATATTTGCGTTAAATTACAAACATATTGACATTATATATGTATTATAACTCGCAGCTAACTTTTTATCTTATCTAGGAACTTTTGCTGAAATTTTTGAATCCGCCTCTGCCTTAGGGCCCTTGATCGGAATTGATGGGATGGTCCCTTGCTTGCTTCCGGAGAGTAAATTAGTTTATTGTCCTCCACGTGGTCATACGCAGTCTGTATTGTTTTTTGACAATAAATTTATTATTATTATTATTATTATTACTGCAGATCTGTGACTACGTAACCAAGTTGTAACATATGAAATTGGGTTCCACGAGCCTAAGGGTGGACAATGTAGTTTAATAAATAATAAACTTGAAACATTAAAAAAATTGCCCTGGGACGCGTTCCCTTAAAAAACAAGTGAGGGAATGTCGTTCCACAGCGTTCCACCCCCAACACTGTTGACCAACAGTGACATTTAACTCTAAATATTAAATATGGAAACGTTTTTGAAGATATTTTGGCAACATTTATGATAGGAAAGTTCTGTGTTCCATTCTAATCTTTCAAAATTAGTTCCTCCGCTTTTATGAAATCATCCAGGCTACAAAGAAAATGGTGTATTTTTTAAAATTGTAAAACAAGAAAATTGAATAAGAAAAACATTAACTAATGTAACATATGTGACACATTTGCTGGAAATACTAAGATTCAAAAATTAATTGAACAGTCAAAAATTCAGAAAACTCATGATCTCAATGTATTGTCTGATACTTCAGATGTAGTACAAAGGTAGAAAAAATGAATAATTGAGAAACATTATGTTTCATTTTCAATTTGGAGGGGGAGCACTGCGGAGAGCCAAAATGGCAACGTTTTTGAGAATCGCTTACCTGAGTAGGTAGGGAAGAGAATACCCTTCATAAATACAAAGCACTCTGTGTATAATTGGGCGGTATTATAGCGTACATTTTCACTTTCACTTTTCTACTTTTGGCCAACCTTTGAACTATTACGCGTCGTAGTATCTTGATTCAAATTTTATTTTATTCGTCTGCCTTGGACAAAATATTCACGTAGTAATGGTCATGTAGTTAATGATGATGATTTTAGATGATGTGCTAAAACCTTATACGCAGGTGGTAGCGTTCTAGCTCATCGCCAAGTCATCCCGAGTTCAAATCCCGGTGGACTACTAGAAAGCGAACCCTCTTTCCTCTATCCACCTCCTCCTAGTGTCAATAACTCTTACTATTTGTAACAACTCCTACTAACCCCTCCACGTGGGCTAAGTTGTTGGTAAATCCATCTAAGCAGCCTACCTACTAACAATACCCTACTACCCAACTACTATCTCCTTACGGTCCATGTAAATTAGCTTCAATAGCACTACATTTCCCATTCACAAATACTACAATTGGAAAAATAAAACCTGAAAATGGACTGAAGTCATGGTGGGGTGCAACTGACTTGCCTGCCCGCCTCTCTCCTCCCAAGTACGTGCGAGAAATTTGGAACTTTCCTGTACTTGATCCCAGTGTCGTTTATTTCTTCACTCGAGTTACCCTCGGGGTCGCTGCTGGAGAGGGGGCGCATGGAGGAGTTGTAGTTTATTTGGACAAAGAAAGTTGTATGTGTAAGGAAGGAGTGATCTTGAGAAGTGCCAGAAGGACGGGATGGACTAGTTTCCGTAGAACTACCCGTAATGCTACTCCCTCATATACTTGTAATGTGCAGAGTGAAGTAATGGAATGCTGTAATACGTGCGAGGCTTGCAAGTGTTTCACGTAGAGTGAGAATTTGGAACTGAACATTGAAGTGAAGTAGGTTTCAACATGGAGAGCGGCAAAACCGAGGGTTTTATCGTTCAACCGAGGGAAATCATTAGAAACGTATTTTGCTCCTCATAATTGTTCATTGAAATTTTATAAATAAACGGAATGGATATGTTAATACACTAAAATAGAAAAATCACATAACGAGACCAATAGTTCAATTTTTCTCGCTGGCCGTTTTTCTGTACTATGCGTATTTTACAACGTTTATTCTTACGAATGATCTCTTGCAATAAAGTTCAAAAGTATCGTATACTTCGGAAAATTATTAAGCAATAAACTTTTCAATGCTGCTGTTAAATAATAGAGGTTTTATTCTACAATCAAGAACCAATATTATTTCATGTTTGCCAGTTATAGGTCTTAAAGTATCAAACTGCATTAACAAAATACGTGGAAGCATATTTTATGTTACTGCAATTAAAGAGTTTTAAATATACACAAACAAGTCTTTGCCTTTTCTAGAAAAAATTATACCGTTTATTCTTAAAAATGATCTGTAGTTGGGGGTATAAAAAATTCAGTTGACAGAGGAAAATGAATAAGCAAATTAATTTTCAACGCAGCAGTAAAATACAGGTAGTATTCTATAATCCAGAACCATTATTTCAGTTGTTTTTTATTTTTTCAGTTATTTTTTTAAATTTTTGCCAGCTTTAGTCTGAATCGAGGAAATTGCATTAGAAATCCATGGCAACAAAATATTTGTTGTGGAAATGAAATAGTGATAAATATGATTTCAATATTAGCAAAAAATTATTGTTTCCAAAAGTTGGTTTGCTACTTTTAGGGACCTCTCCAAGAACGCGCACGATCAAGAACTATTCATGGGTTTCCCCGCCTTGACTTGTTACAGCGTTGTGCGAATAGTGCGAGGCCGCGCATTATTGTGCTCATCGGCGCGGTTACATAGCAGCGTTGCGCAGTGTTGCGCAGTGTTGCGCAGTGTTGCGCAGTGTTGCGCAGTGTTGCGCAGTGTTGCGCAGTGTTGCGCAGTGTTGCGCAGTGTTGCGCAGTGTTGCGCAGTGTTGCGCAGTGTTGCGCAGTGTTGCGCAGCGGTGTGCACGCGGCTTAAGGTGGTACTAGCGCAGGTAGAATTAAATCACTAAAATATTTCAAATCTGCGTAAATAAACAGAGTAACATGTGCTTATTGTGATTTCATCTTGAAAAACATACCTCACCGGCCATTTAAATGCGATAATTGCTATTGCAATTGATGTTGATGTACATTGCGTCTTATGGAGAATTGTTTATTTTCGAAATAAGACCAACTTTTAAATCACGAAAGTGATGGAAGTTTACTTTCATTTGTAGTAAATTTTCCGTTGTATTTTTCACATCACTTTGATCTATGAGTCACTGGACATTTGAAAAAGTTATTTAACTTTTGTTGTTGTGTGATGTATAAATTACAAATGAATTGAGCTCGGCAGCCATGTTTGTATATGCTTTTGTGCATTTCAAACGAGTAAAGCGAGTTTCTGAATATAGTTTGTACTATATTATTAACTGATAGATAAATAAATAAATAAATTTATTGTCAAAAAACAGTACAAACTGCGTATGACCACGTGGAGGAAAAAAAACTAATTTACCCTCCGGAAGCAAGCAAGGGACCATCGCATCAATTCCGATCAAGGGCCCTAAGGCAGAGGCGGATTCAAAAAATTCAGCAAATATTCCTAGATAAGATAAAAAGTTAGCTGCGAGTTATAATACTAATAGAATGTCAATATGTTTGTAATTTTAAGCAAAAACTTACATGTAAGTTATTATCGAACTATAGATTATTCTGAGTATAGTGCTTAAAAATCAAAAGAATTGAAATAACACTAAATTCACGATTTATTGTTACAATAGACCCGCTCCTAGACAAAGCCTAGAGAACCTGTATGATAAATCCGCCTCTACCCGAAGGAAAACCGGAGAAAAACCCGGGCCAGGATGGGGCTACAGAATTTATGTACACAAACGTGCCAATGTTGAGTACACATAAAACTAAATTAATATGAGCCATAAGACAACACAATCATGCAAGAAAATAGTTTTTGAAATTGTTATAAGTTGTTTAAAAAGTACTACAGCAATGGCGTGATAAAGCACAAGACGAATTTAACTTTTGTTAAAATCAATAAATTCTTTTACAGTGTAGAAGCACTGGTGCAGGAGGTAGTTTTTAACCGCGGATTTGAAGATATTCAATTTCATAATATCTTTTATATTCTTGGGCAGGGAATTATATAGAACGATTCCCGAATGGTATGGTCCCTTTTGGCAAAGAGTGGTTGACACTCTAGGGCGATGAATATTACTACTATTGCGTGTATAGTGTTCGTGAACGAGACTGTTTCGTATAAAGCAAGGGTGGTGCTTCAGTAATTCGGTCTTAACAAACACGACCGTTTCATAAATATAAATGCAGGGAAGTGTTAAGATATTTAATTCCTTGAATAAAGGTTTACAAGAGTTTCGGGGGTGAGATTTACAAATTATCCGAACTATCCTCTTCTGAATTCTGAAAGTTTGAATACTCTGACCGGAATTACCCCAGAAGGTAATGCCGTAACGTAAATGGGAGTAAACGTTTGCAAAATATACGCAACGGGAAATACGTGGACTAACTGCGTTAACTAAGATTCGGAATGCGTAACACAATTTGCTTAATTGGGAATTAAGATTGTCAATGTGACAATTCCATTTGAGGTTGTCTTGAATATGGAGACCTAAGAATTTTGTATTTGTAACAGTTTTTAATTGTGTTCCGTTTAAAGAAAGAGAAACCTGGGGTAAAGATTTTGTGATACTATTGTGAAATGACATAGACACTGTTTTGTCAGTGTTTACAATGAGACGATTTGCATGGAACCAAGTCGAAAGGTTAGACAAAACTTTTTGAGCATTGGCGTGTTTACATAGTAAATTAGTGTCATCAGCAAAAAGAACCATTTTGCAATCTGATGTGGATGATGACATGTCGTTCACATACAATAAAAAGAGTATAGGGCCGAGAATTGATCCTTGGGGTACTCCGCAAGTAAGTGGCTTTGTTTCTGAAAGACAACGCTCAAGTATTTTATTTTTAGTATAGGATATTTCTACTTGTTGATATCTATCTTTTAAATAAGAAGTTAGCCATTGATGTGGAAGTCCACGAATGCCTAAAGAATGCAATTTGGTAAGGAGAATTCCGTGATCGATGACATCGAATGCTTTGGATAAGTCAAGAAAAACACCCTGAGGATTTTCTCCACTGTCTAGAGATGTGGTAACATCGTTTAAGAAGGAAAATATGGCGCTTGTAGTGGAAAAGGATTTCCTAAAACCGTGTTGATCGTCAGAGAGAATGTTATATTTTGATAAAAAATCTAGAAGACGCTTATAGAACAATTTTTCTAGGATTTTTGAGAAAGTGGGTAGTAGAGATATTGGTCGGTAATTTCCAATATTAAGTTTGTTTCCTTTCTTGTGTAAAGGTTTCACTTTAGCTCTCTTAAATATATTGGGAAACACCCCTTCCGATAAAGAACTATTAAAAATATTTACGAGTGGATTTAATATAGCGTGGGACGAAGATTTAACAATAAACTCAGGTATATCATCTATGCCTCGTGAAAATTTGTTTTTTAAGGAGCTGATGATTCCCATGACTTCACTGGCGTTAGTTTCGGAAGTGAACATAGAATTGGGTATGTGGGTGGTAATAATTGGAGGACATTGATTTGGATATATTGAGTTCGTTATTTTACCAACTTCTGAGAAGTGAGAATTAAACAAACTTGCGATGTCCTGAGGATTTGACACGATCTTGCCATCGTTTAGTAAAGAAACATTTTCTTCGCGATTTTCAGAAGTTGACGTGTAATTGTTAACAATATTCCACATGGCTTTCATCCGGTTGTTCGATTTTAGTATATGCCTGTCGTTTTCCATAACTTTAGCTGCATAGACTACTTTTCGGAGAATAGTCTTATATTTACGAAAATAATTATGGAATTCGGGTGGCTGGTTATAGCGTTTTGAAAGATAATATAAACGGCGTTTGTTTTTTGAAGAAATTCTTATCCCTAGGGTGATCCATCTATTGTATTTTTTTGTGTTAATTAACTTGCGTTTTATGGGAAAACTAGAGTTGTAATGTTTTAGGAATGTTGAGATAAATACATTGAATTTGTCGTCGGTGTTTTGGCAATTGTAAACATCTTTCCATGTTTCTTCACGCAAATAATTTACGAATATGGATTTATTTATGTCATTAAACTCTCTTGTAAATTTGTAAAGGATTTTAAGCGGTTTTAGTGTATTATTAATAGTCAATACTTGAGCAAGGTGATCACTGTATCCGGCGATAAACACTTCAGAGAGATACGAGATTCCATTGTTGACTATAATTTGATCTAGCAATGTTTGAGATGAGCCGGAGAGGCGAGTGGGGTCATTTATCGTAGTAATAAGGTTGAAGGAGTCGATAAGATTCTTGAATCGATTAACTGGTGAATGTGCAGAGTCGGATGTACTCAAGAAATCGATATTGAAATCACCACATATAACGATAGATTTAGTAGATTTATGTGCGATATGTTCTAAAACATTTTCGAAGTTCCGAAAAAATATGTCAAGATCTGATTGAGGAGGTCTATAAATACACAAAACAACAATACCGGTGTCGGTCAGTTCAACTGCAGAAATTTCGAACACACTATCTACGCAGAAGTTCTCGTAGCCTGTCAGTGGAGAAGATAAAATATCATTACGAACGTAGATACACGTACCTCCGTGGGGATTTTTGCCTTTAAAATTTTGCCGACAGTAAGAACTTGCTAAATAATAATTAGAAATAGCAGTATCGTTGATGTTGTTAGTTGAAAGCCAATGCTCTGTGAGGCATAGCAAATCGAATCGATTTTCGTGTACCAGAATTTCAATGTCTGTCAATTTGTTTGAAAGGGATTGGACATTATGATGAAATATAATTATTTTATTTTCGCAAAGAGTTTGTGACTCACGAGAAATGGAATCGACGTTAGATTGTGGAGAGGAATTTGAAATTGGTACAGCTTCTAGTTCCGGATGAAGCTCGCACACAGCACCTGAACGCGATTGTCACCTTCGAGTACCACATCGTACTCCTGAGCGCAAGTTGTAACGGTGTATGGGGGCGACAGGAGGAATAGATGTTGACGTGGGAGATGAGGAAGCAGTAGGTGAAAGAACGGGGACAGGAGAAGAAATGGGTGTGGAGATAGGAAGAGGAAATGGTGATGAGGTAGGAGCAGAGGGAGGTGGAGGAGATGAGGTAGAAGTAGAGGGAGGTGGAGGAGGAGATGAGGTACGTGCAGGAGGAGGTAATGGAGGAGGTGGATGATGTGAGGTCAGATGTGAAGCTAGGAGAGAACCGAAGTGCTGTTTCCCAGACGGTTTCAGGTGTAAACCGTGCTGGGTAAAGTCCTTGGCAGTCAGGTGTGGTTGCAAATCAAAAAATGTGATTTTTGTGTCTGCCAGGTGATGTTTTAGGGAGATGTTTGCCAGGTTAATTTCGTGGTTTATTTGTGGAACGTTGAAGCGTGGAGGCAGGCTAGAGAGCACTATGTTTGTGTGCAGGGAGGCCATTTTTAGTTTCTGTAGATGTTCAGACGCGTTAAAATGTCCACCCAAGTTGATATCGTTCTGCCCACCTATGATGATTACTGTGTCCCGCTCAGTGAGTTTTTTAGTGTAAGTGTCCAGTTCTCGAATAACTTCAGCCAAACGAGCGTTTGGCTTAAAGAAACCGGAGACTGAGAACTGGCTAGGAAGAAATCCACGCAATACGGAGGACATCTGACGACCGTGCGAATCAGCTAGTATGAGCACGTTTGATTTCTGCGTGGAAGTGTTGGTATCATCTCTGGATAGCACTACTTTACGTGGTTTTGGGCGGCTGTGCTTACCAGTGCGTGGTGTGCGAACAGGTCTGGGTACTGGATGGGAGGGGATGAAACGAGTAGGTAAGGGAGGAAACAGGGAATTAAATTATTTTTTCCATCATTATTACTAACAATTAGAATAAAAATATAGAAAACAATTATACATCTCGGGAATTCGACGAACTTGAAGTGCTCTTCCCACCTTAAGGTGGGACTAGCGTTCCAATCTAGACAAATCACTGACATGAATAATAGTTTTTTATTTGTATTGTAAATGTTTTCTAACACGACATTATGAATTGTAATGATAGAAAACACGATTTAATTTCTATCTATCAGTTAATGGTATAGTATTACCCGGCGTTCTTATACTCGACAGTTCCTGATGGTCATAGAGTCGGGCAAGGGATTAAAAATTTTGGGTACCAACAAACTCGACAGATTCTACCTGCTCTAATAGCTTGCCGTCTGCTGCGCACCCTCCTGCCAACCCTTCGACCTGCCGCTAATGGAATCATGAGTCACTTACTGGAGAGTTATTTAAAGTGTTATTAATTAAACATTTTTATTTTTATTCCCAATTTCTTAAAAATTTTGAATTCTACACATACTTCCAATAAAAATAAACTCAAACACGACGTATTTATGACATTACTGAGTTTGAAGCTTGTGTTAACATAGTATATAAAAAGTATTGTAATCGTGAAAAATAAACGGTCGCGAAATTTTGACGAATATATCAGTTTTGGGAGCCTCTGATTCCGAGAACAATGTGCGTAGAATTCCAATTATAATTTTCTTGATGCTTTCATGAAACATATGATTGAAAGGAAAACAATTATTTTGTGTATCGTAGTAGAGTAAATACGTTGGTTCTAGATAGTGCACCTACTTTCGGCACTTCGGGTTTTAGAACCAAACACTTAGGCTTTGGAGAACTTTTTGGCTCCGGTTTTATTTCTGACACAATATTTATTTCCCTCTAAATCATGAAGTGTACTTTTTATGCAGTTTATGATACGAATGAAACAAGATACTTCTTTGTAACAGCATGTTTGGTTATTCGTCTGAATGTCAAATCTTAAAGGTTCAGACGCTAAGAATGCCTATATTTTACTTCTATTTTTCGTCAAAATATTGTTTTCAACCATGAAAGTTCTTCATTTATCATCATAATTAGGGTGTTTGCTTATGAATTGCTCATTTATTGTTGAATTTCTGTTGTTAGTAATGTATGTGCGGGTGTTGACTACAAGAGAACCATTGCTCACATGTTTTCGGAGGTCAACACATAAAATTAAGAAAAATGAGAACAAAAGATACATAATATAACAATAATATATAAGAACAAATTGTAATAAAAAATTCTACACCACTGATGTTTGGAAACTTTGAATTCTAGAATTCTCAAGCAATTCTCTGAATAATAGATTTAAGTTTCCAAATCCTGTCACTGTATGTTTCTTAGAGAGAAAATATCCTAGTATGTGTTATATTTTATTGTTGTCAGCTATTTTGTATAAAATATATCACATGCTTCTCTAATATTATAAAGAATTCATTTATGTTCAAATAAAATTTATTCTTTTTAGCAGCAGCTCGATAATTTTTAATTTAAAAACTTACCAGGAAAACAAGAAAGGAGGGGAAAGAACGAAGCTGCAGGCTCAGATTTCGACAATAAACTCAAACAAAAATAAATGACTAAGATTTTATNTCGACAATAAACTCAAACAAAAATAAATGACTAAGATTTTATAAAATGCTCTTTCTTCAGTTTTCCGTTTATAATTTGATAATACACTTTTAGAACGAAACTCCACTATCCCTAAATAATGTAATATTAAATTTCCAACAAATTATGTTTTGTGACATTTTGTCGTCAGACGAACGGACAAGACTTCAGAGCGCGATTGTAGAATGATTCAAAGAACTTATTTTTCCTGTATTTTGTTTATAACTTGAGAACTATATACTTTGAGAGAAAACGTCCTTATACGAAAATGAAATTTATTGAACGTCCAACAAAATGTGTTTTTCGGAGTTCTTTTTTTCTGACGATCTGTTTATCCGCTTGTGCGCGTTGAATTTAAGTACACATCTATGTAGTAGAGTCAACGTGTACTTTTTTCCTTGCATGGTGTCTGTAGTCCAAATACGGTTCGAGTTCTGCTCTTTAACTCTTGTAAATTCAACGAATTGAAAAAAAATGACGTAGCATTTTATTTCTAAAATCTATTGCTTCCAAGTTAAAATCCATGCAAATTGAGAATTGTTGAAATTTTTCCTTTTTTTTTGGTTTATTTCTGGTACTTCGGTCGAGGTGGAAAATTTCGGTTCATCATATCAAAAAAATCACAACTACCCTATTTCATGCAATTAAATAATACTCTTCGACGCGACGAAGATGTGTACAAAACTTCCACGTACAGAAGAGGATAAACAGATTGTCAGAAAAAAATTCAGGATAACGCGTTTTGTAGGACGTTTAATGTATTTTATTTTCGTATGAAGACATTTTCTCTAAAAGTTTGTAGTTCTCTAGTTATAATTTGTTCACAAAAAACACACAGAAAGTTAACTTGAAGACTCAGGTTCTCGACGAAGCGTCTGCATCGTTGATTCTGAAGCAAGTGTTTCACAATAATGAGTGCTGGAAAGATCACTCCAATAAAAAAATATACACCTATTGTTGTAAAAAGAATTAATCTCATTGGAGCTTATAAAAAAACAGGATTTCATTGTCGTGAAGAAATTCAATTGCTTAGCCAATAATATGTTCAATTAAGAATATGAATGAAGAATAAATGTTTCAATATGAAAAAATGAGCATAAAACAATAATATACGATACAATACGAATCCTTTCTTCTTCGTTGCGTGAACGCACAACAGCAGCCTTAAAAATATACCATAAAAAATGAAACAGATGAACGTCGTATTATTTGACAGTCAAGCGACCCACCGAAGCGTACTCAAGCGGAGAACTTCGGCGCTATTGCAAAATAACTTAACCGGTCACTGGTGCGCCCTGGCGGCGTAAGTTTGAACTACCCTTCAGGAGAGGGGGTAAGCGTCTGCTCATGTCATGTGCGGTGTCGCCAAGAGACGACACCTTACTAAAAATAATTAATATATCTTCAAGGCGGGAACGTCAATTCTGACGGACCGCGCAGGCGCGTAGCACACCTGTAAGCAAGAGGCGCCTGCCAAGTCCAGGTGAGCTTGATACAGTACCTGTAGGTGCATTTCGAAACATAATTCAATTAGATCCATTGTAGAATTTTTTCAATTTAATCACGCTCTTTAGCATTTTTTGTTCGTCTGGTGACAAAACGGTACAGAATGTAATTTGTTAGAAATTTAATGTACATTTTTTTCTGTTCGAGAATATTTTGTTCTAAAAATGCGTTGTATTAAAGTTATAGGCGAAAAACTAAAATAATATTGAAAGGGAAAAAACTTTTTTTGACATGCTTCTTTTCGTCACCTAATTAGTGGACTAATAGTCAAATGAGCATTTGATGCCAGTAAGGTCGTGTTTGGTATCATTTTTCATCATTTTAAGCGTTGATTTCAATTATTCTATTACAACAACACAATTTTTATGGAGATTTTTTTTGTGGTAAAGCCAACTTCTTTACTGAAAGAGCTGCCCACCGGTCCCATTGTCTGGGGATTCACGGGACGGGCACAGGTAGACCTAACCCTTAAGTCGAGTTTAATGGTGAAGTTATCCTTCTACCTGAGGATGTGTCGAGTTTATGTACACCCATATAACCAATATTCAAGAACTCGCTTGGTGTAAAGAAACTACGGAAAATTTACAATAATTTAAAGTAAAATTTCATCAATTTCGTGATTTCAAAGTTGGTCTTTTTTTGATAAGTGTTTCCTTCATAAGACGCCGTGTATTATACAATCAAATATAATTGCAATTATTTCATTTAGATGACTGGTGGGGTATGTTTTTCAGGTTGAAATGACAATAAGTACTTGTTACTCTGTTTCTTTTTGCCGATTTGAGATATTTTGGTGATTTAATTCTACATCTGTTGGTACTACCTTAACTGCACAATCTGCTTCATTCTCGCGCCATGGTTTTATCTTCTCTCTTCAGTCGTAGCACTAGCCTCCCCAAGGATATTTTGAGGATTAATGTTCGTATTGTAACATTTTCATCGAAGATGAGCGTTCTGTCGTAGCATCAGGAATAATATGGAGCTTGTCTGTGCTTCGCCAATGGTGCTTCAGTATCATAAGTTTCTCTTCATCCCAACATCTCTCCTTTGAATTTGCATCTTAATAAATGAAGACTCGTAAGAATATATCAAAATTTAGGGAAGTGAGAAGCAGCAAACCGTATAGCTACAATACTTTTATTATGGCTTCTGGCTTTGTTTTAAAGGAAGAACACACTATGTACTTTGAAAATATTAGCGAACAACAACTATGATTGAAACAAAATTTCAAAATTTTCTTGTCTGACGTTAGTTAGTTGTAATTTAACAAAGTTAAGATATAAATTTCAATATTATAAATATATTTTTTAATGAATCCAAATGAAAAGTAAGATTCTGCGAAAGGTTTTGATATTGACTTGTATTCGTGAAACACTTGATGGCCGTGTTGATGGATATATTGTAAAAAAGTACAAGAATTCTACTGTGTCGTATGAATTATCCTGGGAAACTCGTTTGTTGACGTTGAACTGCAAATGATCTGTAAGCTTTTGTAACCACACACCACAAGCCCAGATGCGGTGTGACTATTTTGGTAGAAGCGGGATTCACATAAATTCCACAGTTCCTATGGTAGGGTTTCCGCTGCCACCAGTCCAGTTTCCCGGACAATTAAACACACGTGTAATAACAATAATTAATCATTTAATACAAGTTAAATTGAAATATGAGTATTTACAAACTTGAACAAACTCTCAAAATCATAAATACAAGTATGAATTCGTCATTACACAGTTAATGCTATCAGAAGCATCAATTACACACAGATATGAATACAGTTGTTGACAATTAATTCGGAAATCCACCTAGATTATCCGAACCTCCAAAATTACAAGTTTCTGTTCCGAATAATGAACTGTTACAAGTTACGGCACTCGCAACTAGTAGCAAATGTATTTAAATTACCGCAGTAATTCTTAAGTGGTCTGGCGACCAATACTAGCCAGGTCACATCTCAAGTAACCTGCGTACCACACGTACCTCGAAGTTCCACAGGTCTTCCAATATATACAGAAGAGGAAGTCACGTGACCAGCAAGTAACCACGCCTTCGATGCCACAACGTACACTCCAATCCTCTTGTTCAACCCTCAGCTTTCGGGGAACACAGGTTTGCCGTTGTCTCTGCATTCGGCGAAAAATACTCCATTCATAACATATTAACATTNTTGAAATGACAATAAGTACTTGTTACTCTGTTTCTTTTTGCCGATTTGAGATATTTTGGTGATTTAATTCTACATCTGTTGGTACTACCTTAACTGCACAATCTGCTTCATTCTCGCGCCATGGTTTTATCTTCTCTCTTCAGTCGTAGCACTAGCCTCCCCAAGGATATTTTGAGGATTAATGTTCGTATTGTAACATTTTCATCGAAGATGAGCGTTCTGTCGTAGCATCAGGAATAATATGGAGCTTGTCTGTGCTTCGCCAATGGTGCTTCAGTATCATAAGTTTCTCTTCATCCCAACATCTCTCCTTTGAATTTGCATCTTAATAAATGAAGACTCGTAAGAATATATCAAAATTTAGGGAAGTGAGAAGCAGCAAACCGTATAGCTACAATACTTTTATTATGGCTTCTGGCTTTGTTTTAAAGGAAGAACACACTATGTACTTTGAAAATATTAGCGAACAACAACTATGATTGAAACAAAATTTCAAAATTTTCTTGTCTGACGTTAGTTAGTTGTAATTTAACAAAGTTAAGATATAAATTTCAATATTATAAATATATTTTTTAATGAATCCAAATGAAAAGTAAGATTCTGCGAAAGGTTTTGATATTGACTTGTATTCGTGAAACACTTGATGGCCGTGTTGATGGATATATTGTAAAAAAGTACAAGAATTCTACTGTGTCGTATGAATTATCCTGGGAAACTCGTTTGTTGACGTTGAACTGCAAATGATCTGTAAGCTTTTGTAACCACACACCACAAGCCCAGATGCGGTGTGACTATTTTGGTAGAAGCGGGATTCACATAAATTCCACAGTTCCTATGGTAGGGTTTCCGCTGCCACCAGTCCAGTTTCCCGGACAATTAAACACACGTGTAATAACAATAATTAATCATTTAATACAAGTTAAATTGAAATATGAGTATTTACAAACTTGAACAAACTCTCAAAATCATAAATACAAGTATGAATTCGTCATTACACAGTTAATGCTATCAGAAGCATCAATTACACACAGATATGAATACAGTTGTTGACAATTAATTCGGAAATCCACCTAGATTATCCGAACCTCCAAAATTACAAGTTTCTGTTCCGAATAATGAACTGTTACAAGTTACGGCACTCGCAACTAGTAGCAAATGTATTTAAATTACCGCAGTAATTCTTAAGTGGTCTGGCGACCAATACTAGCCAGGTCACATCTCAAGTAACCTGCGTACCACACGTACCTCGAAGTTCCACAGGTCTTCCAATATATACAGAAGAGGAAGTCACGTGACCAGCAAGTAACCACGCCTTCGATGCCACAACGTACACTCCAATCCTCTTGTTCAACCCTCAGCTTTCGGGGAACACAGGTTTGCCGTTGTCTCTGCATTCGGCGAAAAATACTCCATTCATAACATATTAACATTCTTTCTATAGGGATTTTACCGGCCTCGCCTCGGTACACATGGCGAGCAAGTTCCTTTCACAAAAATAGCATAATACAGCTTACATTCCTTAAGGTGCCTCGCCCCGGTCAGATATGACGAACAAATGTACTTTCACAGAAATATTATAAGACAAAGGGAGAGGCACGCGCTGATCACACGCTTCGGCCGGCATTCTTCGAGGGCATTCCTACTCTCCTTCCCGGGAGAGAAGGGTACAGTCAAACAATAACACAATGAAGAGGCTTGGGGTTGTCACTCGCCACCTTTCCTCCTCTTGCGGCATCCGGCTAAGCACATTAATGGCTTAGTGAAAGGCGTAAAAATACCAATTCTTATGTAGACTAACGTATAACTACCATACTCGAGTCATTTCTGACCACAAAGTTTATTAATAATTAAATTACGCTAGAATAGGAAAAGTCCATAATTATGGTTATACATGTTCTATGGAACTTAACTTGTTTCGAAACAAATAAAATCAGACAAAACAATAATACTGATATTTTAAAAATGAATAGTGGTTTAATTATGAATTTTGAATGAAAATAATTCATATATATATATATAAAGGTTAATTGATCACATGTATAAAAATACATTTATTTTAGTGTCTCTAATGAATTATCAACTTGAGCTGAAGACCTGATTATGATTATGATCTGTCAGTTGAAGACCTGATTTAAATTCTTATTTCATTGTATCTACCGTTTTTTTGTGCTTTCATACCTACACATATCGTTTGTTTACTATCCAAAATAATAACTAACAAATTTCAATTCAAACATTCATAATTTTTCCAAATTACAAAACTAGGTATTACGCGCATCTATTGAGTTGATGCATTATCAAATCGTGAGTAAAAATACCCACCAAGCTAGTGGCGGCGATTGGGAATCAAAAATGGAGTGGCAAAATAAAATATTGACAATTTTCATTAACATGACATTTTCTGCATATTTTCACTAAGTATGATTTAAATAATGAAATAAATCAAAGGAAATATAATTGGTGATTACCACATCAAGTATTTTTTTAAATTAATTCTCAGTTTGAGACGGTTAAAATGAAATTTATATATTTCCTTAAAAAAGTGCCCCCTCCCCCTAATCACCGTCACGGCACCAAGCAAACTAAATTAAAAGTTGGTGTACTACGCTATTAATTTAATCGTAATTTAACTTTTGGGGTTTGTTCAAATTTTACAATGTATTCTCTCACTTTACTCTGTCGATCAATATGATTGGAAATTTGAAACTATCGATAGTTTTCCACCACTACTTTATTCGGCAACGCTTCCTCGCGTACAAATAAATTCCTTGTGCTCATAATGCTCAGGACTGTTTCTTGCGCTTGCTCACTTCCTTCTTGTGCTGCCCGTAGACTTATGGTATATATGAAATAGACCCAGCGATCTTATGTACCGGTTGGTCGATGGGGAAAACGAAGTTTGGGATCTCTGACTATGTCGAAGATCAACTTGGATGCGGGAACTCGATTCTCCTCTCTAGATGTTGACATTTGTGCACAAGTCGTTGCGCCCAAGTACGTTATGCGTTTGTGCGAGACAGGGGCAATAGCTAACAGAATCTTCTCGCTCATGTTATTACGAACTACCTACAGTAGAGAACGCTAGGGCTATATAAGACTGGTGCTTTTTCGCCACAGTGAAAGTTACGATTCTTAAAACTAATAATTAATATTTTCACTTATTCATTGGAAAAGTGTATAAAATCAATTACATCGAAAATACATTCTTCTACTTCGATTTGTTTATGGGCATTAAAAACACTGTCAGTTGCATGTATAATTTCACCGCACAATGGTAATGATACACCATTTAATGTTTTTAAATATTTCGACTTGGGAAATGCCGCACATTACATTTAACTCGAGCGCAGTATTTCAATATTGGAGAAGGAAGACAAATTTGTTCAATATACTATCATATTACTCGTAATCACATTTTATCACTGAACAAATCATATAATTAATTCCTCTAATGAAACACGGATTCCAAGTCTATTTTCTTTTATATATTAAACTGTTAGAAATTGCCATTTTAAGTGTCGATTTTCACGCATCAGTCGTTCCTCGAAATCCTCTCGCACAAAATCATTCACAGGTAAATTAGTTCAGCTACGGGTATTTTTTCGAAGCCTTGAGACCTTCAAGGGAACCGGAGTCGCTAAATTACTTCTATGAAGTATGTGTTTTCTATTTCACTCGGGTCAAAATGAAGTTCTGGAACCTATAAAGAATGAAACTTGTAATTGAAAATATTGTCAATATTAAAAAAAGATTTAATAGAAAATGTATTAATGACCTCAGTGATCTGAAGAAGTATCTATACATATAACATATTTTTAACAAAACAATCAATTAAAACTCGATAAAAACTAGCGCGTCTACTTCTATATAAATTTCAAAAATTGCTTTTCTTGAAAAATTCGAAATTGACGAAATATAACTTACGAATATACACAATATAACTGTTTATGTGACATAACGTGAGGATTCTTGCAAAGACAATCTTTAGTTAATTGTTACGTAATAATGGAACGTTATACTCGGTTATATAAGTCAAGAAGTTTGTTAAATTAATATTAAATTAGTAGCGGAATACATTAAAATTAATGAAAACAGTCTCCTTTATAATGTTTTCTTAGATCGAAATCCTTTCGTGTATTTGCAGATTTCCATTTCTTCTTCAACTGGAGATCTTTTAGGAAGGAAAAGACGTGAACATCTGGTCCCCTTTTGTATCTCACCTCACAATTCCCAATATGATGAACCAAATGTGGACTCCATATTACTGCATTATTGTGCCAATCCTAAGGCTTTGTCGTCCAGGTGGCGTTGCTTGGGTCCATTTCACACAATCCGTACGAAAAAAACCTTAGCTTACTTATAGTAGTCTCAATAGCTCTCCTCCAACAGGTGCTTCGGAGCGCTCTGGTGTTTTTCTGATGGAGTGGGTGGTGATACTTTGTGGTGGGGGAGAAGGGGGCTTCGCTGGAACCCTGAGTGGTAGAGGTGGGGATAACGACTAGGAGGCAGTAGGATGACACCAAAGGAATGGGTAAGAGCACTGATTGGACGGAAAGAGGAACGGGGGTGGAGTCTTCTATCATGCATCCTACCTTCTGTACAATATGCCAGAATGTTCTACTTTGCAACGCCTCTCACTGGAATCTCATAAGAACCTAGAGAACCAACATGGTAATATTACTTTTTTTTGCCCCCAATTCCCTTCATTTAAGAATTATTGCCGACGACACCCCTAATACAAACCATTTATGGGACGGTACAATAAAGTTTTCATTATATTTTGAACTACAATATTTTTCACTTAATAATGTAACTGTAAATGTGAAGTGCTAAAGATTGAGAAATAGATATATCAACATTAGTTTATATAAAGTGTTTTATCGTTCGAAAAATGAACATCATATAAACATAAACGTGAGCCACGACATAGCGCCCGTAATACTATTTAGCTTTATCCCAGTGCACCGCTATGCATGCTTTTGAAATCATTTATGAAGGCCATTTTTATATTGTCTGTATTCAGGATTTCTTCACTCACTTGACATGAAAATCCTGATTCTCCGTAGATCCGCACTAACATTTTTATCTGACTTAAAATATTTTTCAAAGGAAATAAAATTATTAAAAGTTAATATTTATACTGTTATTTATAATTTCTTCTTCAAAATGGATAAATGAATAATGAAAAATATAATGAATAAGACGTTTGCCATACCAAACTGCTCTGTAAAATCATGCTCGTCCTATATCAGAAACAAGAGGAGCAGGAACAGAAACGACTCTTCAAAAATCTTAATGAATGAGTTGAAGTAATCACACTTACTCCTTGGTTTTTGAATATGAAATTTGTAAAATGTTATAAATTTATTGTCAAAAAAGGAGTACAAACTGCGTGTGATCATGTGGAGGACTTTAAACTAATTTACTCTCCGGAAGCAAGCTAGGGAACATCCCATCAATTCCGATCAAGGGCCCTAAGGCAGAGGCGGATTGAAAAATTTCAGCAAATTCCTAGATAAGATAAATAGTTAGCTACGTGTTATAATATTAATAGAATATCAACGTAATTTAACACAATTTTTTTCACAAGTAAGCATTATTATCGAACTATGTTCGGATTATTCGGAAAATTGTGTTTATAAATCGTAAGTATTAAAATAACACTAAATTTAAGAATTATTGTTTCAATAGACGCCGCTTTTAGACAAGAGCCTAGAAAACCTGCACAAAAATCCGTCTCTACCCGTAGGTAAAGCGGAGACAAACCCGGGTCAGGGTGGGGCTACAGAATTAAACACAACCATGCCAAGGCTGGGTACATATAAAACTAAACTAATATGACTAGTTTATCTTCTGTGTATTGGCAACATGTGTTTGGGAGTTGTACTGTGTTCAGTGTGTATATTGTTTGGAAGCTGTTGTGCACTGTTCCACCTTATTAAAATAAGAATGTGTTACATCGAACTCTGATCATTCTTTCCTTCTTTAACTTAACAGAATTGATCATTACTGCTACAGCGAACTAAAAATTTGACTAGCTCATCATTGGAATTATTTTAACCAAAAACATACAAAAATGATTACTTGAATTCAAATTTCGTTCTGCTTAGTTGAACTCAACAAGAAACATCAGTTGGGTTTCTTATAATGGAGCATCTGACGTGATATTGTCTGTGGGGAAAGGAGGGATTAATTAATTCCAAGTTGATGCTAGCGACCCGCAATGACTATGTGTGCGAAGTCTTCACCGCAGCTCCAAAGAATATTCTCGGCATACTTAGCTCCGCCGTTTAAACCGTGCGATAAGTCCTCAAGACATGTATGCATCTTCCGTGTGTCGCGAACGCTGACAGTTAAATATGTATGTTTGGTTTTTGTTTTATTTTTTTATAGATTTATTAGCGTTTTTAAAGAAATATATAGTTGTTGCAAATTCAAATATAATCAATAGGCCATCCTTTCCATAAACGTAAAAAGAAAACTATCTGAGTGGACTAAAATCTTGTATAAGAGTTTATTTCCATAAAAACTAAGACAGAGCTCACTCATTCCATAATTTTATCATTATTTCACTTTAAAGTACAGCAATCTGTTTTATACGAAAATTAATACTAGTCGTGCAGTAACGCGAAATAATAAAATAATATATACTAAAATGAATCATTATACTTCTAAACTCTATTATTATAGAGTTTATACTAAATAGTTCTAAATTCTTCTTTCTATTATGGTAGACATAAAATTACTTACTTTTGATCACCAAATGGCATTTCAAGGTCAAAACATAAAAAAGTTACTTCTTATTCAAAATTCAATTCCTAAAGTACACTACAATCGATTTTCAAAGTTCTTGGCTAAAATACTCCAAAACCTTAAATTATTGTGAACTAAAATTGTAGAATAAGTATAATTCATAATTGACAATGATACAGTCATGTAAACAAAGATGTTTATTTTTGAAAGTTTTGTTACGTTTTAAATAAATATTTTAATTCTATGTGCATGAATAAAATTAACTTATAGTCGACGAGAGGTTTCGGATGCATAAATTGCCAAATTTGTAAACACTTTTCGAAATTTCAAAAGGATGGAAGTCTAGGTATGGATGTAAGTGACAAATATAAATAAAAAATAGGGGTTTACTAAGCACAGAATTTTCGAAATTCCAATTTTAAGGGGGTAAAATCGGATAAATAAGATATTTAAGATATTTTACGAAGTAATTGAGGTATTACTTCAGATTTTCTTTGTAAACCTTTATCTAAAATCTAAAAATAAATTTCTTGATTTTTCTATGTTTTACTATTAAGTGGGTGAAAAGGGATAAAAATGTTTTAGGTTTTTGTTGTCAACACTAATTGTACCACACTTACTCAATCCTGCTGTATATAATTAGACCATCAACCTCTTACAGTGAGAGGGACCTACGACGAAAGGGATCTAATGTAGACTCATTTTCATTGTTCATTATTCATTCATTCATTCATTCATTCATTCCTTATAATGTATGTACTTTTTTGAATTTTAGTGCGCGTATTTTATAAGTTCCTTAGCTTGATTACATTAAAGGCAAGGTCTCTAGAATCGAAATGAGTTATAAATGCGCAGTAATATTCAAGGGAAATTTCCAATTTAGCGTAATTGGGATGTATTTAAAATGCATTTTAGCGCGGCTAAGGAGTGAACGCGGTACATGATATATTCGGATATTCATAAAAATATAAGAATTAAAATTTTCCTCAAAACCACTAAATTTATGTTGTAGCAACTCTGAGGGTGTAATCTAGTAATTTTATTAGAACAGGTGTATCGTNTTTTTTTTTTTTTTGGGGGGGGGGGGGCAAATACCTTCCAATGAACCTGTGCTCGTAAATCAGCGAATCGGAGAGACGGTCTGCTGGAGTAGGATCGTGAGGTACGTTGGCTCTGAGCCAAGCTGAGATGCGTGTCAGGCAGATGGCGCTGAAGTTGGGCGGACAGGCAGGAGGATTCGGTTGTGGCCAGTCTCCTAGAGAATCGGGTTGTGTTATTCCAGTTACGTGAAAGACTGAGGACTGCTCGCAGTCACAGGTAGGTTCCTTGAACATCTCTTTATGTCGGTTGACATTCATATTTTGATTTTAAGAAGTTCATGAGTATCCCATATTCATCCTCTCCTAAAAGGGAAGTTTCACTGTATATAATTACTTCTCGCTGAACAAAATTCAGAAAGAAGATTTGAATTTTTCTCGTGTCATTATGTATCATGTTGACTGATGGTTTTTCATCCAGTGGTTAGTGAGCGGATTTATTCGTTTAGTGGCATCGAATTCTGAAGATAATTTTTGATAGCAATGTTTCGTAATACATGTCCTCGCTCGATATGGTAAACCAACCAAATTGTATCCTGGGAAGTTAACCTTCACCGTATTTCTATCAAGTATCACAGGAAAGTGTAACAAAGAATATCAATGTTTGAACGTTTTATATAACAATAATTTGTACGCACGGATCACGCTAAGTGTTGTATTTCCCGTTCGTGTGAATTTGAAGTTTTTATATCTAGAGGTAAATTCCATCCACCTAGAAATAAGAGCATGAAAAATATTCTGTAAAATACTTTTATTTGTTTTCTTTGAAATAATGCCATGGGATATGCAAAGGGGTAAAATCCAAATATTTATGTGAATGGAATTTGCTCGTACGTCTTTCTCACAAGTTCTCTTTGTTAGCTGAGAATAAACATTTTACAGCAGGATATCATTGTGTTCTGCACACTGCGTTACATGTTTGATGTTTTTCTGTTTTTTCAAGTCGAGATTTATGTAAGAGTCCTGCCAAAGTCTACAAAATTCATTTCACGAGTTAAGACAGGAAATAATCTTTTGTTTGAGAAAAAGTAATCCGACATATTTCATCAGTTTGGTAAATCAGTGTCACTAACAATTAAGTTTGGACCAATATCACATTATGGAAGAATCCTAACCTTTTTATTCCTATATCCTTCCGCGAATGCTGCTATGACCACCATCGCCTCCAACTTCACACTCAAACCGATTTTCTTAAAACTGAGTCGCTGGGACTATCAAACCCAGCATCACCGACAGTGACCGAACAATTATTTATAGGTGTTGAAGTTATCGTTACTATTACAACCGGTGACGGAGTAAAGAAAACACTTCGGAATCTTTTTTTTATAACTACTGTAAATATCAAGAGCGACGAATGAAACTTATATTTTCGGAGACGCAATAATATTTTCAGTAATCAGAGTGTTTTTCGAACCTTGCTTCTACCGTTATGTAATATTTGACTGCAAATAATGAAACTATTTCCTTTCAACCTGATTAATCCCTAATTAAAAGTGCATATTAAATGTGGGAATATGCGTAATGTTTGAGTTCATAGCTTTTTTATTCTTGTAAACATATAATTTTTAATGAATTTATCATAGTAACAAAATATATAGTTGATAAAAGAATTTTTTACGTCTGAAACAGTCAATTACTCAAAGAAATCGGGCTAATTGTCAATTTAGGCTACTGTTGATTATTTTCCTACAAACCAATTACAATACTGGTTGCTTTTTCTGCGTGAGCTATATTCTGTTAAAAAAAGATACTTCGAGGATCTCAATTAGTTCAGAAAACTACTAAATTAAGGACATAATGAAAATAATTTATTACTTTTAGGCATGGCAGGTTCTGGTTATGGTAATTATCAGTGCAATACATCAAGATTTACTCGATGTATACAACTGTTGTACTATATCCTGTGTCCACCATTTTAATGATTGAAACTGTCAATTCCATGATGGTGTAGGGGAAGATTGAAATATTATTACATTTTATTAAAAACTTTCCTCTGAAATTCTTAACTTTCTCCCTATCATAAGATCCACAAAATGATACATGATCCATTAAATCGTATCCGAGATTTTTTTCATTAGTCCTTCCAACAGTCATTTCACTCCCAAATTCTTCCTTTTTTTGGGCTTCCAGACGTAGATGATTCAAATTTCACTAAAAACTCAAAATTTTGTTGTCCTAATTGTCTTTTGCAATTTTGTCCTTTTGTTTGTAGTAGTTGTCAATTGCAGTTCTGACAACGAGGCATATTATAAAACAATTATTAATTATCAAAGAAATCATCATTTTAAGCTGTTGTAGGAAAAAATCAAAGCAAAAGATATACATAAGTATTTTAAAGAGATTTTGAGAATTATTTTTCTTTGCTCAAGCAAGTATAATAAATAATTATATAAATCACGAACCATGTTTTCAGAGTGCCTTATCACCCTCTGAATCTTCCAAAATATAATGTAATCACGGTTCTTGAGTAGGCCGACGTTGATTTAGCTCTACAATGAAGTGCTAAGTTCTACTGTTTTTTCATGAGGTTATAGAGAATGCCTGTTTTATTCGCTCACCAAGAAATGTGTAAACATACGCAATGATGGGGCAAATGTCCGAATGCGAGCCCTGTCCCATGATATAGACTGTTGTTCCTCTACGCCAGGACGAACAACCATGTACTATCGTTATTTGGACAAATAAAGGAACCTGTTTTGCCACAGAAGACCTTTGCACACCTAATACAAATTTTCAACTAAGAATAAAATTTAGAGTTAAAATTATACTTCACAGTGTATCTAAACTTTTTGTTTGAAATATTTTTATTTCAATTCAAACGTTTAAATTACTTTATACTCTACCATGTTAATATATAATCTGAGAAAATTAACCTAAGTTTGAAAATTATATTTACATATCCGGTATGTACAATGTAATGATTGAAGACAAATAATAATGGATATTTGAATGACTTATACGTTTCAATGTTTCCGCTAAGGGCGGGTTTACTACCAGACTGGAGATACCCATATTTCGGGTCACAGATCCAGCCGGAGGACACTCACACGAAGTGAGGCCGCGGGAACTCCCGAACGTCACTAGATATTTTATTTTTAATGAATTTTTTCAACGGATAATCGATATATTCCTTTTAGATAGTTTTGGCAAACAGTTTCTCCTTTCCTCTTTTTGTGTGATGCAAACACTTCGATTACTTTTTTTCAAATCCAGGTTTGTAGCGCGTTCGTGTTCAACGCTAAATAAGCCGACGCCACTCAGCCTCTCTTGGGACAGCGTTCCTGTTAATTTTTTTTACTTCGAAGCATTTACTTGGGAGATGTGCGCTCCACATTTACCACTGTTACTGGAAGAATCGGGGANTACTTCGAAGCATTTACTTGGGAGATGTGCGCTCCACATTTACCACTGTTACTGGAAGAATCGGGGAAAAGTATCATTCTAAAAGAGTTGATTTGAAAAGTAAGGTCAACTCTCAGATCCTATACATATTGGTTTACCAGAGCATTCATTTTCTCAAATAACACATCAGTTTCCTTCAATAATTTTTTTTTGGGGGGTTAGTACTGGGAAAGGCTACTGATTACTGTCATAGCTTCGAACGTAGTCGTTAAATCTGGGTGTTCATAGTTGCACAAAAGGACACTTCGAATTATTTTGGCTGTTTATCAACCTCTCATCTTGACAAACGTTGCCAATATTCTCCTTTACTTTGTTGTCTCTTATATCTTGAAAGGGTTTACTGAATTCCTGTATATTTGCGAGATCGGTGGCAGAGTTTTGGTTCCATTTCATGAATATAATGTAATGACAAATTATTTTTTAAGTTTTAGGTCCACTAGTTAACAATCAAAAAAGCTTGCATTTTTAGCTTTCAGGCTTCCCAATCCCCCCCACTCCCACTCGCGTAACGGAATCTGCAGATATGTACTTTACTTCTCTTCCCCCATTAATACGTCACACACAAACGTCTTTGCCTGGCAACAAGTGCATATCGATTTTGTATTTTAAGAAATATGAGATTTATTTTATTATAATCTCAGTTACTCTTTGTTTCACTGTATCAACAAGTCATAGAATGTACTTGTTCAAATTTACGTGTTTGTATGAATTTCGGAAACCCATGAAGAGGCCCGGGGCGGTCACCTCCCTCCATCCCCGCCTAGATGGGATACGCTACTGCCTGGGAAAGGCAATTCATGTACTCAAGTTTTCGAGAGTTTGGACACCAAATGAACAAAGATAGCGGACTCGAGTGGTGTTTCAGGACAGCCACCACCAATATTTTAGAACAAAAACCCCGACACTCGTTAAGACTTGAACTGCCTCATATTGTCGTTTGATATTAAAATCATCGTTTGGTAGCACTTACGCTACCTTATGGAAACAGCAAAGAGACTACCGTAAAATGTATTTCGTTGAAAGTAGATTAAAAATTAAGATTTCTTGGATAATTTATGCAATGTACTTTATTAATAGGAATATTAATTTTGTGTTACTCTACAAAGGATAAAAAACGAGTATTTTAAGGACAGGCTCTCCTAGAGGTATTTTGTCAAGCGGTAGTGGATACAACGTGTAAGATGAAAATATCACTAAGTCGAGTAATGTACAACATAGGTGGAATCAGTTGAGTAGGTTTGCAGTTCTCCTGAATTTCGTAACTTTTTGTACGACAGCTAGAGCCACTTCGCTGAGGTGAGGATGACCGGACGGGCAGTGTTGNGGGGGGGGGGGGGGGCTAATCACTTAAGCCGTGCACCTGCTCATTGTTTAGAGATGATGTCAGAGTAGCAGAAAAGTATCTCCTGTAAGTTCACCTCACATTGAAAATGTAGTGGTTCGTTGTATAATGATTACATACTAGTTATACTGAACTAAATATGTAACAATGATTGAAGATATTGCAAATCGAAAAATCGAAGAGGAAATGGGGATAGTTTTTTTTTTGAATCTCAATCAACCTCTTTTATTTTTCCTCATTAATTAGATTTCTTTTTATTTATTATTTTGTGTTTAATTATGGTGTTTTTTAGAATAACAAAGATTCTTAAATTTTATTACTGAAATCTTGAGTAATAAAAACTTTCAAGAACTTTCCCTAATGTCCTCTGGTTTTTAAACCGATCATTGACACATTTGCTCTGGTTAATGAGTAGTTCTGTTTCTCAATTTGAATTCCTGCTTTAATTCCTGTCGGCCATTGTAGGCACGAGTTATAGTGGTGCATTATAGGCATGCGCGTTGGATGTTATGGAAATAGTTTTAAACGTTTTCATTTAATTGTAACGTGATCATGACATTCTTCTCAGTGCGACAGTATAAATTTTATTCCTTAATAATGTGTCTTGTCATTTTTAGCAGTATTAAAAAAAAAACCCTTTATGTTTGCATGTAAAAGCTTGAAATTAATCTATGTTGTCACAAATACAACAGTGATCTTTTGCTGAATGAGAATTATTTTTGTCGCACTTAGTTTATTTTATAAAAACTAACGGAGTCAACGTATCGGTAAAAACCATAAAAATATCACGCTTTTTGAAATATTTTCGGTTTTAAAAAATTAATATTTTTCATAAAATCAAATTTTTCACTTGTGTATATGTAAAACAAAATGACAAATCCAATTGTAGTAACTGTGTTTTTCTGCGATTTTTGTTGTACTCTCCACAGCTATTAGAAGTGAGGGGTCTATAATAAAAAGTTCGATATTAGGTGGCGGAACTCGATTCCCCTCTCTGAGTGCTGCCCACAAGCCTCTTCGCCTCCTTTCCTCCTCCAAGCGGGTGTGCGAGAGACCCTTTTTCGCACACCAGTTTGGAGTTTTTCGAATCGCATGCGAACCACGTATATCAATGGTTTAGTTATAACGCAGGACCCCGTTTGGGCGGTGCTGGCGTTCCCTAGTCCCGTAGATCAAGGAAGGGATGCACCGATGCAAGAATTTTATTTAAAAAACATAATTTATAATATTGATTAGAGTGACGATCATTAGTGTGACGAAATTCATGTTCTCAGTTCCGACCGTGGTACAACACACTTCTTGCTTTTTGACACAGAACGTTTTCTCTGTTTTTTTTTGTTTTTTTTGTATCTGAAGATTGCCCAAATGTACGGTCGAAACGTTGTTTTGAATGTGATGCCTGTGTAAATAAAGATTACTTAAACTTGTTAATTACTTGTTTACCTTACCTTGGTCGGACCTGAGAATGTAGAAAACTATGAACATAATTATAGTTGTACAACTTACCGTCGTTAGTTTGGTACATCACTGTTAATGATAATACAGTGATACCCTTCTAATCAACTGCACTAAGCCGACCTCGGAACCACCAGTACTCGGATCAATCGGCATATCCCGTGGAGCAATTTTTTCCCCTCCCTCGCAGTGTATAATATGTAGTGACCCAAACATTGATTATTTGATGGGTCTTTCCTGGAAAAGAAAACGGGGTGACGCGACGTTAGGTGTGCAATATGTTCGTGTTGTAGTGGGCAGAAAGGGAAATGGGGAGAGAGTATACCAGTTTGATTCCCCTCTTATTTCCGAGCCTATTTTTCTATGAATCAATTCGTACACATGTATGTCTTTCGTTGAATATATTTTTTTTTCGTTTTCGTTCTTGTGTATGTGTGTACATACAAATAAAATGAGTTGCAATACCGACTCATTTGCTAGTTTACTCATAATAACCTGATGAAATTGAAGACTCTTTTTGAACGAAAATACATTTTTCTCGGGAACCTTAGATTAACCGGCCAAACAGGTAACTGGCCAGAGTCTCTATACCGACCAGATCGGTTAAGAGGGGTTCTACTATAATGATAATAATAATAATAATAATAATAATAATAAATTGCCCTGCGAAGTGCAGACTGCGCAAAGTGTTATAGGGATCCAACTTGAAGAACTTGTTCATGAGGAAGCCGGTTGCAACCTGGAACAATGATGTTTTCCCCAAAGAACGACACCTGTCTTTGAGAAATAGGAATAATAATAATAACAACAACAACAATAATAATAATAATATAATGGGGCACCTGATAGTTCGGGCCCTTGCCCACTAGTCACGGTTGAAGCTTCGACTCCTCCTGTGTAAAATGCGTAACAATTCAAAGTAATGCTTATAGTTATCTAGATGTATATACACTGTTCAAGTAATTATTTACAGTTAATTATTGTTATATACAATTATGTTACAAACCAAACGTTTGTAAGGGGTTTTATTTATTATCATTGTTTACTATGTATTTAATTATTATAAACATTCTATAACAATTGTATTTGTGTACAAACATTCATCGTCTATGTAGACATTTATTGAATATAGGCGCTCTTTGAGCTATAAGCTCCATGCTTATGCGATTGATATTTATCGATACTGAACTTTGATACAATCGATACAATCGAAGCTATCTATACTGAACGCACTCACTGTGCAAGCTCCATGACTCAGCATTCATGAACGTGCCCTGTGTGCAAGTTCCATGAGCAAGCTATAAATACAGCTGCACACAACGACTCCAGTCTCCAGTCGTATCCATTCCATCGTCGCGTGTCTTGATGTAAACATTCATATCCATCAGAGTGCGTCGTCATGTATCCGCGTGTTTCGTCGTGGTGTAAAACCAACTGCTGTGTGCAGAGCGTAGCCATGTTAAGAGGAAAGGCGACATAGTTTACATTCAAGGCGTCGTAATGACACTCTGAAACCTCGATTTAGACTACCGATTGTGACTTTACCGATTAAGGACTCTCAAGCTTATTCGCCTTCGGGCAAAACATTAGTATACATTCCGTCGTCGTGAGTCGCAGCGTAGGGTCACGTATCGCCGTGACATGAAGTTTAAACTGTTGTGCTATTCTACGTATAGTGTGATGCGATGAAACTTGCGTTTCATTGCTAAAAGAACTTTTTGGACAATGATTTCTACAAATGAAATCATACTACTGTTGTGCTAATGTATCGTATAGTGCAACGCACGCAGCCAAGCAACTACGAGCATAAATGCTCATAACATTTTCTAAGTTCCAGCAGCATGTTCAACAAGCATCACTGTTAATCTGGTACGAGATCACCATTCCGACAGAAGACCTCGGCGAAGCATCCGTAGGCAGCCGGAACATCACGTCAACCAGGCNGTCAACGCAACCTCGGCAGCGGAGAGAAGGCTACTCACAAGCACTTCAATAAGTATACATTCTCGTAACAACGAGATTCGCATTCAGAATCGCAAGATCTAATGCAAAACTGTTATTCCTCGCAAGTGGAGACCACATCGGGAAATCCTCCCGATGGATTCAAAATCCTGCACTTATTTAAGGTTTTATATAAACCAACTATAATGTATTAAAGCAGGTGATTTGTAAACTATCAATTCGTTGATGTCTGGGGGGCGTTCTCGAAAACTCGAGAACGGAGGGTCTTTTTTGTGTGTGGAGATTTAACAATCCCACTTCATATTTGCCAATGTCCAACTTAGTAATTCTGCATAAATTGGGAAACGGGATACAAGGGGAATATTATGTGAACAAAGGTTCATATTTATAATTATTTAAAACTCTGTTGAAACTGTTCTTCACAGAGCGTTGGTCGCACACAACGACCAACATCAAATTTGCTATTTCTATGTCAAGTTTGGCATGCAGTATATGTACATTTAAGGAAATGTGTGTAAATATTGTGATATAATAAATGTGAATTTGTTGATCCGAAGCGTGTCCATAAAAGAATCCTATCATACATAACCTTCTCTTGCTTGTTGAAACATACAAGTCCCCCCTATATATTGTTTGTTTTGCGACGAATGGTTATTCGTTCGTAACAAATTATCTACATATTGAAGTAACAATAATAATGTTATTGAGGAAAAGGCTTCCCACGAAGATTCTTTATTATTGGGGAGGGAGGCTCGTCGTAAAATCTGGAAACTTTACTCACGGATTGATTATTTTTATTGTAACATTTAAACTCGCACATACACATACAAGTAACATACATTGTACAAATTATATTTTTACGATTGATGTTATGGTCCTGCTATTAATTAATTTCCTTTCCTAGTGCCTTCAAAAGCCACACCACCGAAGATTCGCGGAATGGTCGCACCGCGAGCAGTCTTCGATTCTTTCGGGGAAGATATCGAGGTAACTGAGCAAGAGATAGAGGGAAAATGTGTGAAAACGCGGCGACGGCGACGGCGGCGGCGCCGCGAGCGACGAGGACACCGGACGAGACGCTCGGCGGCGCCGCTGCCTCCACCATCGCCTCCTACGTCGATCGACAAGGATGATTCATCATCACGAGAACATTTAAACGAGAGCAGATTTTCACACAGGCAAGCTATGCTTTCGCCACACACCACAATCGAGTGCATAATTAATTTCTGTTTATTTGTTAACGTTTATTTCGTTTGATTTCAATTTACACGAGACATTCTAGGTATATCTTCTTCTATAGTTTTTAACTTTTTACTAGATTTTTACTTATAAATTATTGGTGATTTTATCTGCTAGGTTGGCTAATTTCGTCATTTCAATAATATTTCATATTTAACAAGTGCAACGAACTAAAATTTACAAACAAAATTTCACAAATTTTTAAGTTTTTGTAAACTTTATTAAGTTAAAAATATTTCTTTACACACCAGAGCGCAGTGACGGCGGTGACGTCACGAGTTCAAAACCACTCTTAAAAAAATCTAAACTATCCATTCAAATGTAACGATTTTAAAAGAATTATTATCTGCGTTAAATGCACAGAAAAAGAATAAATTTTATTTTATAAGGATTTATATTTTCTTATCAAAATATTTCTGTTGTTTGAGATTTGTAACATTATGTTTATTATACTTCAATAATTTCGTTTAACCTTCTTATGCTTGTGGGGTCACGATATTTTTGTAGAACTATTTGAGACGACGAACAATATTGTCGTACGTAGTTTTTTCGTCTTTCACTGTTAACACTGTGCAGCAGATTATATCACTTGGATATCTTTTTCCGACTTGGAAAAACTTCTTTTCATACTTTATTTAATTTTGTCAGAAAATTCATCAATTATACCTGAATCTTCCTCGAGAAATATTCTACATGTTAACAAAACGGAAGAAAATCCATTCAGTAGTACCTAAGAAAACTGTGCCCAGACAGTCAAAATCGATGGGCAACTATGTTAAGTAATATGTATTGATGTGTGGTATGCTATGTGTTCATTTGTACTAGGTGTGTCCGGAAAGTAAGTACCGTTTCGTTCTACTGTCACCGCAACGCTAGTGTCGCAGTTCCCCGCATGAGCACTCGTCTCTCTGGTTCATTGTCTTTTCACTGACCTCATTGCAGCCGGATTGTGTTGCGTTTACATTTGTTAGTGATCGTTCAAAATGTTTAAGACAATTTCTGAGCCCTCCGACTGTGAAGTGTAAATTACAAATGCTGTGTGTTCATTTTTAAATTACTTCCTCTCCCACTGTTGGGCGACGGTCCTCATTCAGAAAATAAATTATTTATCTTATAATTATTTTATGCAAATATTATTATTATTATTATAATTATTATTAACTTCTTTTATAATAATATGTGTAGGAAATAGTGAGCAAAATCTTTCAAAACAGAAACCAGTGGAATTTATGGAGAATTTTAGGTCATATTAGTAGGATCGATTTCCTATACACGTTCATGACCTACACGTGAGGATGCGTGTGTTTGAGGGAGAGGGCGATATGTCAGGCAGTGAAAGTGTTACGCTAATTTATGAACATTGCAACTAATATGTTTATTTTTCATTGATTTATTTTCAGTCGCGTTTACATCTTTTGACATTCCACGACATTATTTACAATACGTTCTTTTACATGATACAACCAATGCATTTCATACAATAATTTATCTTATTAATATCAATTTATTAATTTAATTCTCTTTAGAAAAATTCCTTTTTAACGTGTTCATATTCTGTTGTGTGAGTTGTTACTATCTTGCCGTCTTCATCTTTTAACACCCTTTCAATGCGTTCTTAATTTCCCATTACCCTGTTATGTTCTCCTTGAAATATTTATATCTTGTTTCGTTGTCTGTAAATTTTAATTCCTATTTCCTGTATCAAGTCTTCTGTCTTCAAGTGAGCATTGTTGTAACGTCGGCGCCAGGACACGCCAGCAACTTGCGAAATATTAATAGCTCTTTGTATTTCCTAAGCAGGATGCTGTTAAGAATATGACAATAAGTGGCCGGTCCGCGCTAAGACGGACGTGCGACGAGTTTTCCGTGTGAAGGTATTGTTCGAATAACCACTTTTCATCTCAAGGAAAGTATGTACCAGTGTATTCGAAGAATGCAGACTCAAGGGGGTTCAGGTGTTCCTAAATTATAGACGAATTCCACGAAGAAATGAAAGAACGAAAAGTGTGTTTGCGAAGCGCCTAGGTGACGCGCATAGCGATTCGTCCTCTACGGCGCGTCCTCTGCATTCCTAGAAGCGAAAATGGGACACAACAGAAGTGCCTGCACGGTGGTTATTCGCTGATCACGTGACGTCTGGTACAATATATATTGAGAGGCGTGAATCTCCTCCGGAATGCTTTACAAAGGAACATAGAGAGATCCGTCAGCACGGACAAGTGACTGTACTAAGTTTTGGTCGTGGAGACCAGATTGTTTGTTAAGGCTGCTGCGGTAGACTTAATGAACTCATTACTAGGTGCGAGGGTCGTAACTAGTATCAGTTAGTTGTTGGGTGAAAACAACTTATCTTTTCAAAGGAACAGATAACCTGAGGGTTTATTAAAATTTAGTTGTCTTCACCTATATTTTACAAAGTATAAACGATGCTCTTACAGCATTATTTGTCTAATAAACGATTATTAGATGTATTGATGATTTTAGGAGTTTGTATCTGTAAACAATTCAGATTTCATGTAATTTGTAATAAATCATTATTTATTATTATTACACGTGAGTTTGGTTGCTCGGGAAACCGAGCTGGTGGCAGCGAAAAAAACTACCATAGGGATTTTGGTATGTATGTGGATACCGCTTCTACCAATGAAATAATAACATATCAGGGTTTAAGGTGTGATGTTACAATTGTATAGAGCTCTTTCTGCTCCAAAGAATAAACGGGCTGTTCCAGAATATGTTCTCTCGTCTCGTTCCCCTCCCCACACGCACAATCACTATCAGCAAGGGTAAATTGACATACGTTTAATATTTATTTGTTACGATTTTTTATATTTATGTCCGAATTATATGTATGTGATTAGGAACTTGAAGATTCTAACTCTTCCTTGTATTAACATTTATGGACCGTCGTGCTGGCAACGATAATGAAACATTAATGAACGTCCACTCCAGAACCTCATCCGGAAGGGCAATGCCCATTGTCGTACCACTACCGCCACCTGAATGTGCCTAGAAGCCGCGGGGACTCGTCCATGGTCAGCCACGTTTCCTGACCTCTTACCTTCCCAATTGAGAATGTGTGGGTTGTTATGGAGCGCTCGATAAGGACGCCACCTCTATCTCCTATCCTGAATGAACTGCATGCTCAACAGCAAGTTACATGGGATTGAGTGTCGCAGGACATCATTCAGGACCTCAACAACTCCATTCCGCGAAATCTTGACGCATGCATTTGTCAGTATTTGGGTACGACACCGTACCAAAATTAACCATATTTGGTAGTGTATGTCAGAAATGTGAAAGATTAATCATTTCATATGTGTGGTTCCCTGCTTTCCAAAAACAGTTCCAATCCGTCTCGTACTTCTGGGTGCAGCTTTCTTTTACGACGAGTTTTTTTTACATGTATTTAGGATACAAGGAAGGAGTGAGGATCATACACGCCAACTATGGGTATGGAAACACACGAGTGAATAATAAGTTTTGTTTTCACTATTTCGTGAACTGAAATGCGAAAGTGTGAAACTTGGACGACGCGTGCGATACAAGTAAAACTGAAATGTTTATCAGTTTATCAATATGAACACCCATTCAAGTTTCTCTTATGATACCAAATTAAAATTACATTACTCGAAATTCAACACGGATGTACGATTATTCACTGGGTTACCGAGAGGTTGTTAGACCTTACGACCGCCATGGGAACAACCATCGTCGGGAGGGTACCACAAATCAACACATAAGCCAACACACCCGTTGTTCTCCTAGTACAAAGTTTGACTTGTGGTGATACGAAGTTGGATGTGTTAGAATTTGTCATTGAAATTGATAAAGAGCATGTTTATTTGAAGTAGACATTTTCTTACCACGTAATCTGCTTTTAAAATCAACCATGTCGCGATGAAAATACTAGAGGTTAGGATATTGTTCAGTGTACCGAATTTTTATTTCATAACTTCAAGTTATGGGAAAACTACAGATGCATCGGGCATATGTTCAGACATCAACAACATTTTAGATGCACATTGCTTCCTTAGTGGTCGTATTTCTGATGGGAGCGATGCCTATTCAATGGAGGTTTAAAAAATTTGCCGTTTATTCTGCATTCTTCGTTCAGATTCAACGAAATTCCAATTGGTGAGGTATGAATCCCATTCTTTCATGGGAGATAACAATTAGTAAAACGAATAGAAACCATATTTACTTAACTTGCTAATGAAGTCACACAAAAGAGAGGACTATTAAAATATATCCTAAACGTGAATAGTGTAAGAGGTACGAAAAAATGTGACCAGACGATACCTTTGCCGTCTAAAATGTGTGGGCAAATTACGGAAGATGTTCTAATAATTAATAACTTTACCATAATAACGTACAATTAGTTCATCAGTTGAAACTATTTCTTGACTACGTATATCTGTACATCTTATAAAACAAAATCACTGTCATGTCTGTCTGCGTGTCTGCAAACGTGTTTGTCCTCTTAAAACTCATCCGCTTTTCGTGTTTCTGTTTTTAATTCACTGATGCGTTTTCTCCCAAGGGTTTAGAACATATACAGTACATTTTAGTTTTAGTAATAGACAGTGATGACAGTCGACAATCAGGTCGGTCAATTTTAGGAGACGTATATTCGCTTACGGTTAGAGATTGGAGAAAACAATAAATGGCAATGTTATTCGTCTCAAAGAGCTCTATAAAAAGTCCCGGACAGCACATGTCTATCAACAAAGGTTAACGTGAACTATTGAAGAAAGTTTTAAAAAATAGACGTGTTAAAATACTTCAACTTAAGATTTCCATAACAATATAAAACAATTGCACATACTTTCTCATGTACGTTTCTCCGTCTGCAGCAGAGAGTGAGAAAAAATATATAGTGAAAGGGTCAATTCTGGCGTGGTCCTCTATATTTTGGTCGTCTTTCAGTGCTCTATTCATGCTCAAAGTCGCGAGGTGAACTTATTACTGTCTTTTATCTGAAATTTGAAAGTTAATATTCAGAATATTATTTCAAAATACTGCCATGTAGCGACCGACATCTCAGTCTTAAATTGATTTTAATTTTCATTTGCCAGTGTTCAACATTCGATTAAATTTACCGAATTATATTTAAATACAAGTTTTGTTGTTTACTTTTCAATTGATTCAATCTTGTCAGATATCTTTCAAATTTAGTTGTCTTTCTATACGTAAGAAATAATTTTAGTTCACATTAATTGACATATTTACAATTGTTTGTAATTTAGTGACCAATTTTAAATTGAGCAGAATATATTTCTTCAACTAACCTCGAATATTTTAAAATGTTTGTGTATCTTCGAAGGACGTTATGGTTTCATCGTCCAGATGATAATTCCTTTCTGTTACTGTACTCCGATTCAATTGATAAGATTTTTTAAATTTAATCATTAAACACTCAGTGTTGTAATTTTCTATTGTATTCCTGAGTCAATTCTGTTACTTACGAAAGTAGCATTATACAAGCCTTTAATTTAATTTAATTTTTTCCCATAGTTCAAATGAAAATGATATTTGAATAAGATGTAAGTCGTTTTATGTCTATTAAATATATGACATACTCTTCCTGGATAAATGAATCGTTTTTGGAGTCACGTTTTTTATTTAGCCGCTAAAGGTAAAGGTGATCGGAGAAAGCGTTTCATAAAGATAGATTGTTGATAGAAGTGTCAGTAACCGAACCAAAATTCTCGTAAAGAATAGTGGTGTTCGTTAACAACAATTTTATCAAATTATATCGGCACCCTGTGATCATTCCCTTATATCCTGTAAGTAGAGTTCAATTGCCATTGACAATCACATTATAACGTGGTGAATATGAAGCAAACTTCGTCTTGTGTTGGTATGTATCATACGAAAATGAATGGAGTGCACACAGGAATACACGAAGAGTGATGTATTCTACACTGGAACAGAAAGGACGGTTTGAGATTGAAGGAAAATGTAGAATATGTGCTTTACATGATTAAATAAAAAATATTAAATAAATTTTTCAGATACGCTTTGTCGTTGTTCTGCAGACAGACAAGTCTTGCACTTCTCTCGTAAGATATAAATCGAATGAGACAGAACAAAGCTGCATTAACCGAGAAGAGAAATATTTAAATGCAATTCACGAAGAGGTTGTAAAGTTAGGGAAAATGAAAGGGTGATTGAATCCCTTTAATGATTATATTGTGCAAGTTTCTCCACGAGTATAAAGAAAGTGGTCATTACAATTGCCGGGGAAGTCCGCGTTGCTGGGGAAGAAGAACTTTCGCGTCGGGCAAATAATTCGAAGCCTTCCGAAGCAACTCGTCCTTCAGTTTAGGAGACCTTCATTAACTTCATTCACGAGGACGAGCAGCACTTCACAACAGCCTATTCTCAGTCTATTATCATCTGTGTCCTATCAATGTCGAGGCTCGAGGGTACCTCGCCATCTACATCTTGACTTCCGTTATCAGTCGCTCCCAATTATCCAGTCACTCACCCAGGAGTTCCTTGCGGCCGTTAATTAGGCATGCGCCGTAGCTTCTCTTCCGAGTCAGAAAGGTCGGAACTGTCCGAAGCAATTGTGTTTTCGAATTCAATCGGGAGCCGTAATGCCCTAACTTTATTAAACAACTTTAGTACCCTTTACATTGAGTAATACTACTGAAACAATATTAAATAAATCGTAGTATTTTGAAATAGTCCGTAATGGAAGAAATTGTAGAACATATGCTGAATGATATTTGTTGTATATCAGATGCCGTCACCGGTAATAGAGACGAGGGTATTCGGAATTCTCTCTTCTTCTTCCTTACGTTTTTAAGAAAGGAATCGAATTTAAGAAAGGAACCGGTGAATCGAACAACCAAGTTATAACGAATTGCTAAACAACAACTAAGTTATATAGTTGCAGAAGAACAGAAAACATATTGTAGTAACTAGCATTTGGGTATGTGTAGTATTATTTAATTAATTTAGAACTAAAACAAATACACAGATCACCCGGTACCTTAACGAAGTCACTCCAGGGTTTTATTCTTTACTTATTGTCTTCATATTCCTCTCCTTTTCATCAATCCAGCCTTTCATATCGTATTATTCCGATTGTAGGAGTAAATTCTTCCAAAATTCTTAACTTCTCGGTTTCAATTAATTTTCTCTTGTCTCTAATATTGACCATATCGATGTCTTTCAACCTCATTATAAAATCTACTCTTTCTGGTCCGTATAAATCCAAAATTGATGCTCCGATGTATCTTCCTGCACACAATCATTCATAACTTATATCTTGCCTATTTTCTTTTGGTGGGTGCGAAAGTTTCCTTGCTCAGTCATATATTCAATGAAGCTCCTCCCCGACTAAAACCATTTATTGCTTTTCCTCTTATATTCTACATTTTGAATGCATTTATGACTTTTCCGTCCTTTGTACTCTTATCCTGCCTTATTTGCCACCCTTCAATTAATTTCTTTGTCGGTGTGTGCAATCCTTCTCCTCCTTCCGACTCTATTTCTGTCCGTTAACATTCACCATTCCTATATTCTTCAAATACCGATGCAATATTTATATATTTAGGTTCAGATGTATTGGCATTATTCCCATTAGAATCTACAGGGCATCAGTCGATACATTTCTCTAACATCCACTAATTCCGATCAAACAAATACTTCGCAATTTTTTTCTTCTGCGTTCTACATGACATAAGGCCATTTTCTCGGTCCACATTCCGTATTAAATTTTCCCAGCTTCACCAACTGTAATGACGTATTATTAGCAACGTCATCATTGCGTATCTGCTTTCCTACTCCATCTGAACTACGTCATGGGCAGCCATTACAGCTGCGCTGTGTCATGCAGTGACGTAGCAGATAACGCCAAAGAAGGCGGGGCTTTGTATCACTGTAGCGAGCGTCCTGATTCGTTACCTGTTTCGCTTATGCATGGACGAAACACGCAGTAAAGATGAATCGTGCTGTCGAGATGGCCAGTTTAGAGGAGAGGGGGGTTTGCAAGAAATGAATCCTTTAGAGAGACCTATGAAGATGAATCGTTTTTTAATATGAGACCAATAAAGGTTGAAAAGATGTCACTGTAATAATAATAATAATAACTGAATTCAATTTTTTTCATATAGTTATGGGTCCCGATAAGTCTTACGACTTGTCATCGGGTACCCTGTACATAGTTATTACATTTTTTACAGCGTATATCTTATTAAAAAAAAAAAATTGTTTTGGTATTGTAGCAGCCATTAGAGAGATTATATTTTATTTTAAGTTAGATGATTATTTTACAGAAGATTTCACAAAATAAAATATAAAATACAAAATAAATATATACTAAATATAAAATAAATACATAAACCGTAATAAATTTTAATATATGTTAAGAATATTTTTGTATGTTACATTTTTATTGGAAGTTGCACTACTACTTTTGAAATGATACAACAGTCAAACACCAAATACAATACCAAGTAGTACAAGTACCAAATATTATAATAGCCTAAGTGGTTTCCATGTTTTGTATCCATAGCTTAGTTTCTTTTTTAAATTTTTTGAAGTTATTTATTTCTTTTATTTCTTTTGGTAGTTTGTTGTAAAGAGTTGGCACCAAAAACTTCCTTGTTTTTTCTCCATATTTGTTGTAAAGAATAGGTTTGTTGTATTGAAGGTTTCTGGTGTTGTATACGGGATCTGTGGTTTCTTTGTATATGTTCACATTGAAATTTTCCAGGATATGCCAAAGATGTGAAAATCCTTTAGGAGTTAAGGTGTCAACAGATTTTAATAGTTCTTTGTTGGCAACATTCTTGTTATCACAGAACAATTAAAGTTTTCCAATGTATTTTGTTAATTTTTTGAAGTGTTGAGTTAATCGTGGTACCCCAAATTTGACTACCGTATCGAAATATACTTTCAATCAGAGCTTTATAAATTATTTTCAGCTTTAAAAATTATGTATACTTTTTGGTACATAATATTTTATTGAGTACATACAACTCATTAATTTCTTGCATCTATTGTACACTGACTCTGTGTGTTTGTGAAATTCATGTTATTATCAAATATTACTCTTAAATATTTGTATTCGTAAACAGTCAAGTCTTTTACATCTACAATCATTCATAAAACCCACATTAATGCAATTTGAGTCATGCAAACATAATAACAATTTTTTTAAAATTATTATTATTTTTCACGTGGGGTGTTTTTATGTACATAACTTTGGTCTTATTAGAGTTAATAAATAAATTGTTTTCCCTCGACCATTTGGCAGTGCGATTAAATTCTTCCTGTATCATCTTACTTACATCTTTTTCATTGCGATGGGAAAACATTAGTATAGCATCGACTGCATACATGTATAACTTACATTTATTCACGTTTTGAAAAATGGTGTTGGCACAAATAAGAAATAAAATTGATCCCAGGCAACTGCCCTGGGGCACGCCCAATTTTTTATTGTGTAAGTTGCTGTTTTCATGAAGTTTTACCAAACATTTTCTATTATTGAGGTAGGTTTCAAATAAACTGAGGTACGAACCCTGTACTCCATTCTCTTTCAATCTTTTAATGAGTAGATTATGTTCTACTGTGTCAAATGCTCGTGAAAAATCAATAAATAAGGCCATAACTCCTTGACCTTTGTTTAGATTATTATTAATGTAATCTACTACTTCTACAAGTTGCTTTTCAGTATCCTTACCTTCTTGAAAACCATACTGATTCTCATGAATAATTTTATTACTGATAAGGTATTTCTTTAGCTTGCTAACTATATATTTCTCTATTATCTTTTCTATAACAGGTAGTATAAATACGGTTTTTTTTGATTCGATCAATGAACTGGTCAAATTGTCCTGTCTAATTTCTTCTCTTGTCGCATTTTCAGTTACATTAATAAAACCCTTGCAGTACATTATAATTTCATATTCTTTAACATTTAGGTTGTCACAGTCCATCAAGTTAATATTGATATCCTCCAAAATTAATGCATTATTATAGTCAATTTTGTCAATGAAGGGTTTACGTTCTTTTAAAAATTCACCCACCTTTGAGTGAGGTGGTCTATATTGTGACTTTATTACGTCACCTTCATAAACTTATTTATTTATTATTAACATTATCAGGGAACTGAGTACTCATTTCTCTTGGAGCCACTTACAATGAAAACACAACAATCTGGTGTTCGAACATATGACAAAACATTTATTACAACTTTCAAACCCAATTTACATTCTCCCACACGACACAACTAAACATTACTACTCTTACCCCACACAGGACTTCCCCCAAAAGACACAACACCAATAGAGATTAAACATTCCTTCCAAAAATATAAACACACTAAATTACACTTTCCCACCAAAAATACACAAATGGAAATCACTGACTTGACATTTACTCATTAGTAATATTCGCTGCTTTTATCCTCACAAAAAAAAATCATTCACTGTTTATTTGTTTCTTTAACTCTAATTTATTCTAATCCACAATTAACCATACTTTTCTTTTACACAAAGCGAAACACTGATTTTAATTGTAGTTCTCTGATTAACAGTTTAATTGTGCCTCTTCGTACTGCTGTAATTCACTGAATTTAAATTGCATTTTTTATACAAGCGACAAAGTTCATTCAAGACACTACTACCGTTCAAAGTTCTTGCTCTCTATGTAAATAATGCCCAATGTTTAATAATGCGCCAGCGCAGTGCAATGTTGGCTTACAATCGCCACCCATCGCCCCATACCTCACTAGATGTCAAACGACTACAGGTCGTACAGCAGCGCCCTCTTAGTAGTCATCCAGCTCCAGTCCTCGGGCACCTGCGCACGGCGTCGAGCGACAACCCCAAAGGTCGCGTTCCTCGTCTTTTGTGTTTTCGGCTCCCCCGAAAACACAACGTCAGTAGCTGCACGGCTCGTTCAACTAACCACTCGAAAGATTTTACGCGTGGTGTGATCTTCTCAATGTAAAAAAAGTCTGGTATCTGAGCTAATCACCGCCGAAAAATCTATGCGTCTGAGTATCTGAGCTCAACACCGCCGAAAAATGTAATATCTGAGCTACTCATCTGAGTACGAAAAAATCAGGTATCTGAGCATCTCAGCTAAACACCGCCGAAAAATCTATGCGTCTCAGCTAAACATCTGAGCTGCCGAAAAATCTTATACGAGACATCTGGTATCTGAGTATCTCATCTGAGATAAACACTTCTGCTAAAAATCTGGTATGAGTCTTAGCTACGACGAAAAAAATCTTTACGTCTGAAAACACATCTGAGCTACAATGAAATCTTATATGAGAAATCTCTTAGCTGCCGAAAAAATCTTTTATGAGAAAAATCTGCTATCTGAGCTATTCACCGCCGAAAAGTCTATGTGAGATAAACATTTCGTAGCCGAAAAAAAAATTTATGTGAGATAACACATCTGATCGCTGCCGAAAAATCTAATCTGAGTATCTGATCTGAGTATCTGATCTGAGCTAGTCACCGCCGAAAAATCTATGTGAGCTAGTCACCGCCGAAAAATCTATGTGAGCTAGTACATCTGATAGCTGCCGAAAAATCTATGTGAGGACGAAAAATCTCTGCGTCCCCGTTAAATAACCTCCATCCCTTCTTTTCTCCCAAATTTCCAAAATTTTGAATATCACGTGTTCCGAAATCTCCCAATCCAAAATACTTTCCCCCTCCTACGCCTGGGTTCTCATTGGACCCTTTAAAGATGCTTCTCGAACCTTCTCGAACCTTCTCGAACCTTCTCGAACCTTCTCGAACCTTCTCGAACCTTCTAGAACATTTTGCCCAAAAAAACGTTTAAATGTCCAACGTTTCGCGACGAGTCTGAGCCTGTGTGCGATCTGGCGACCAGATGTGGCTCCTTAGGGTGGTCTGACCTGCTCCCCCGCTTTGATTTTTAAAGGGCCGTAAATCCGACTTGACGTCAAAGAAACTACCGCCGACGACCGCAGCCCTGGTTACTTTTCCAACCGTCCTTCGTTCAAATTTTTCAACCTTTCGAGTAATAAGATTCCGGAAAAGAATGATTAGATTGGCTAATTATTCAAAACTCACAATATATATACAGCAGGTAAATTTTTTTGTTGGACTTCACATGTATAAATGTGCCAGATACACATTCAAAAGTATTACAGTTAATATCATCACTAATAAATTTAAATTCAGTACTATAAAACATCAGTATACCACCACCTTGTTTTTCTTCCCTTAATTTATAAACTTTATTGTACTTTTCTAAACTAAATGTTCCTATCTCACTATCATCTATGAACAATTCAGATAGGCAATAATTTTACAAGTGCATTGATTTAACATAATTTTTAAGTCGTCCCACTTCTTTTTTAAAGACCGCACTTTTTAATGAAATATGCTAATAAATTCATCTTGCGCATCATTATTTATATTCTCACTCATGAAACTCTGCCACTGTTCAATGTCTTTACAATTTTTGAAATTCACATTAGAACAAATTACTTGTTGATTAATCCAGTCCATTGATGTTTAATTATTTCCTACTTTGTCGTACCTTTTTAAACTATTTTATCTACCGTATTTTACGGACTATAAGACGCATTTTTTCTTCAAAAAATTGCCTCCAAAATTCAGGTGCGTCTTATAATTGAAATTAATATAAAAATGTCCAGTGTTTGATTTAAAATTCCTGCCGGTCTTAAAAATGACCATATATTCGATGCCGCGGGAAACCTATCTCTATCTGGCAACATTGGATTCAACTGGCAGCAGCAGTGCACCGATGCGACGATGAGTTGCGGGGATTCACAAGCTTTGCCAACACTGTCTTCCTCCCGCCCCACCATCATAATCCAGAACATTGTCTGTCTAGCCTATGATTCGTCATTGCTGTCTACTGTGCCAGTGAACTTGTATTATTGCGATTTGTGTTATCGGTCAGTTCCGTTTTATAAACTATGAATTTTTTTAGTCTGGCTTCGCAATCTAATAATAAAAATGGTAAAAATGTTATTTTTTTAAAAAATTGCTTAAAAATTAAGGTGCGTCTTATAGTCCGTAGTGTCTTATAGTCCGTAAAATACGGTAAGTCTTTCATTGAGATGTTGAGAATTCTTCCATCTTCCTGCTTCCTCACCAGTCCATTCTTCACCCACACATTTTTGTAATTCAAACGTTTACTCTTGATTTTAACTTCTTTCCTCATGTCCCTGTATTCTGGAATGAGATGTTCGTTAAAATAAAGTCAGTCACTTTCTCTTTTGTCTTGCATGGTTTTAGAGTTCCACCACATTTTACCTTTATTTAGAATTTCATTTTTTTTGTTTCTCGCTATCACATTTCACTAAAAATATCTTTTTTTAAACACTATTTCCTATACACTTTGAATATCTGTAGCTATCTTACTGAAGAGTTTACTAGCACTACCACTGCTATCGTATTTACACCACGAATCTCAATGAATTTCCTATATTGTTCTATATTTTCAATATTATTTCTATATTGAAAATTAGTGCAAAATTTTCTATATTGTTCTAACTTATTAATCCTGTTCGTTAAAACGTCTACTTCCTCATTTTACTTCTGAACTGTTTCCTTAATAGATTTTACTTCCTCCTTAAGTAGATTATTTTCTTTCTGATTTCCCTAAAAGGCCCTGCTCATTTCTTCAAATTTATGGGACATGAAGTTAATGGAAGCTAATATACTTTCAAGCAAACCTTTAACGCACGGATTTATTTTGCCATCTACTTTATTAAGATCATACTCCAAATCGCCCAAATGAATTGCACTGGTAAACAACCGATAACAAAAAAGGGCCCATTTATTTTTCTAAGTCCCACGCTCTGACCAGTTTTGGATCTGTTAGGTTTGCAACGCCTCTCTCCTTTTGCTTCCCCTTCGACAGGGGAAGTTTCGTTCGACCAATCGTAGGTCTATTTGAAACGGCGCCCATGTTTAGAAGACATCGTGCGGCGGGTAAATCGTAACGAGATAAAATGTTTCATTACACCGCTATTAAAGAAATATTTTGTATTTTTTTATTATACACATTTTGGACTTGTATAACAAAAATATTCTGTGTTCTTGACTTCAATAAACTTTACCATTCTCTGTATTTAAACCACATCTCGAGATTCGTTGTCTCGCAAGGTCTTCATAGGCAATGTAAACGATATTATAGTTTCTGTAAAAAACGTTTGCGTAATACTGTGATAAGATATAGTTGTTAACAGAATTTGAATATAATTGCAAGATATCGTATGGAATTGGTATAATTCGAATCACAAATTACTTATAAATATTCCTATAATTTCTTATATTTATACAGTGAAGTAAAGAAATCAAATCTCATTGCCTACAAATGATGTGTATTGTCGAAAGTAATTTCACATAATTTGCAATTCTCTTAAGTTTTTCATGTATGTGAAAAGGAATTAAATAAATATAGAAAACGTTTGTCTCAAATATAAACTAATAACTCAAAAGTTTAATTCTCGAGTTATAAAACTACTTAAGGAACAAATAAATTACATCTTCTAGTGACATATTTTTGGATTACGTATTTCTGACACCGTAGTTGTCGTAGCCGCCGAGATGAATAGAGAAACTCAAGTGTGTAGAAATAGGATGGCAAGTAAAATATGGAAAACTACCTATAATGGTGTTGAATATATCATTTTTTGGGCCGCTGAAACGAATACAGACATTCTCAATGTCCCTTAAGTCCACGATCACTCTCCATGGGAAAAAATACACCCTTAGAATTGGGGTGGGAATGCGATGAAATGAGAAATTATTCGAAAATGACGGTATAAGTGTTGAGACAATGGTTTTCGGGGCCGCTGAAACGCATAAATAAACTTCCGATGGCAAATAAGTTCACGGTAACGACTATACATTCCTAGGAAGGAAATGACAAGTATACATTATCTTTACTTACATATGTCAGTGACGAATTCAATGTTTTCTGTATCATTGACACGTCGTCGGATACATGGTTTTCAGAGTTTTTGAGTTGAATAAATATATTACCAATGTTATGTTTCAGTTCAGATCGCATAGGGGTCACGGTATCCTTTAAGGTGGGGTGAAAAGGGCGAGACCGTAAAAATAATGGAATGTGGAACACAGTCGATATTTGTGTAAAATGCAGTTTTTGGGAAATATCAATTGAATAATCATTTTCCTGATGCCGTTATGTCCAAGGTCAGAGTCAGTATGATTCAATATTTTCAGATTCACAAAAAAGGAACAAAATTAGCTTAGGAGCGAAACAATAAGTGTACCTAATTAAGCGGTGGTTTTAACTCAACTATTTAACTTGTTGTAATCGCACAACTAATAAGTGAGCACCTGTCTCGACGATCCGCACGATTCGACATCCGGACGATCGATTGGAACATATATATACTTGGTTGATGATATAATACGTATGTTAACACTGCCTTCCTGCTGCCGATTATTTTTATCTTATCGCTCGTCGCGGCACCTTCTCTAATTTACTTAAATGGGTCGGATATAAAACTTTTGTGAAGAAACAAAAAAATACGTACATATAAGGATATCTGAAACCTGCTAAAAATATAACAAAGCATACCAAACTTGACTATATTACATTTATGTTATTCTAATTTGAAGCTCTGATGACGATTACATACAGCATTCGAATTTGCTCAATTCTTGCAAAACTTGATCGTAGGGTAATTTTTGACTCGTCTACATTTGTGTAATATACCAACTTTAAACTGTTAAAATGAGAAATTCGCACAATTAATTGTGGATAATTGGGTTTAAATTGTTTAGTACCGAAATAATACCCCTTTTTTACATTAAAAATAGGGATGTTACCAACCGACCCTTTGCAAATTTAAAGGGGACGAACTAAAGGATCTTCCAAATAATTTTCACATTGGTTTAGGACATTACAATCATTTTCGCCGTAATGTGACAATTGTTAACAAAAATATCGGGATGAATAATTAAACTATCTTAGCAACTAAAGAACATTCAACGTAAATTGTTATATCGTTACTTTTGTTATTGCAAGGACTACACTTCAAAACACTGTGCAGATAATTCTGCTGAAAATATCTGTACATGGATGAATAGGTTCGAAGGACCAGAATGATAAGATAAATTAGAGAATGAGGAAGGTAGATGAAGTGTGGATTAATACTGGTTGCCAACAAACAATTTAGTATGACATGCAGTATGAAATTGGAAAAAATAATAATGATACAAAGTTGAAATTCCGGTGATACACTGTGATGAGATGATCCGTTCCTTAAAATTAAGCTTGGATGGAGTGTGGTCGATGTCGAGTTGAAAGACTTTTGAGTTGATGTCCAATTGCGATTGAATTGAAGACAGCTCATCACGTGGCGATTCAACGGCGTGTCGCTGCCTTCACGATATGATCTTAAAGTTGAGAATAATTCATCCAGCTGTCTCCTGGTACAAAACTGAAGGAGGAGAGGTCGGCTTGCTTGCCGAATGATGAGACTATTCATCCGAAGTGATGTTGACTCCCCAGACGAAGTTGTAAGAGAGAATGAATGCTCACATGGTTCTGACGCGCCTCTTTGGAGGTTCCGGGTTGCCTCTGGTTCAATCGTGCGATCGATAGTGTGACGTCACAGGTTAACCATCTATCGATTGTTTATCCGGTATCGATGTCGTGGATATTACGTAATATTACGGAGGTTCTTGTACATTGTTCCGGCGAGGAGTGCAGCTTCGTGGTTTCCAGTAATTAATAAATGAGTTTGTAATTAATAAAGTCAGGCAGACTATGTCCGAATATTTCATCAATTTTCCTTTTTTAAAACTCAAAGGCGTAAATTTTGAATGGACCTATGAGGTTTGAAGAAACTTTTCCCAGAAGCTGAATTATTAAGATACGTCACTCATTGTGCGCAGAGAATATAGGGTTCAAAAATGTCTGAACAACACATAAAAATAAAAAATTCTCTTTGCAATAATTATTGCAAAACAAGAGTGGTTTTCAGCCTTTTGCAAAAAAAATAAACCAATGACGACTCATATTATGTTTTATTAAGACCTACAACTCGCTCATTTAACTTTTTTGTCTAGGATCAATAGCCGAGTCAAAAAGCATGAAAAATCACTAACTTCTCACTTTGATGGCTTATTGCAGAAAATTGATCACCTCTACGATCCTTCTACGTAGAGGGTCTTATATTTTCATTTTTTACACGATACCTTCCTATTTTTTTTCGACTTTATCATCGGGTCGATTCCCCATTGCCTGGACCAACAAGAAAAATATTACTTTTTTGTTCCCAACTCAATAAATGGTCAAAGCAAAATTAAGGAAATGTTATGCGTACACAATTCGCCTTTCTTTCTATCAGAATCAAAAAGTGCGGATTGTACATTAAGAAGTAAATTAGTTTTGTTGAACAGGATAGAAGGTTCGAGGGCAAAACATACATTCTGATAAAAAATGGAAATATCTCCGTTAGAACACATACTCCTTAACTACACTATTGTCCACCACACTTAAGAGACGATTGTGTGTCGTTTAGCGTCAGTGAAGATTTCGTGATCCATTTTCTCGATAGCTGTGAGGATCACCTCGGTGGTCGTTGTGAATACTTCATCTGTTCCCGCCTGGTCTCCTTTAGAAATGCCAGTGGCGCCACCTGCGGAGACAAGGCACATTTCGCACTCAAAGCTCCTTCTCCCCTCTGTCCCCGCTCTATGCGCCATGGTTTTGGGTTTTGTTTGCCCACACGTCTGAGAAGCTAATTTCGGTTTTGTTTGCGCTCGCCAGATGTTGGAACACTCACTCGTACAGGTTGGTTGTTTCCTAAACTTATTTTTAGAATTTTTTTTTGTATTCCTTAGAGCAAAAAATGCTTAGCTAGTTCAATAAATTCAAAATGTAATGGAACTCGTTACAAAATATAACGCTGGACTTAAAAGATACTTTTTAATAAGTTTTTTGAAGAGTTATTTTAAGTTTAATTTATGACTCATTTTATTTCAAGTTATTATTTTAATATTCAATGGTAGATTATATATATATATNTATGAATGTTCCCTGTAAAGTAATTATTAAGTATAGCATTTTCAGTATTGACTGGTTCGCATTTTTCATAACATTTCATGCAAAGTGCGTTTTGAAGTTTACGAAAACCTTACAATTTGGAATTTTAATTTAGGGAATTAGAATTTGGAATTTTAATTCACAAGAACTTAGAATTTTGAAAAAAATATATTTAATGTATGTTGAAAGCAGTATGTTGTTTTACTTTTGGTTGCGAAGAATATGCGGTCCAGGCATCACTCCGGTGAAAATTACATTCGAAAGGGTTTCAGTAAGTTACTAACTTTTTGTTGTCAACACCGTCCGTACCATTTAAGGTAAATTTTTCCGTTACTGGATTCAGGTGTTATCTGAATTCAGGCCCAATGAGATAATTCAGGTGTTATCTGTTTGTCTAATTGTATTTAGGTATTCCTAGACATAGCAAACAGAAGATACGAAGTACTTATCTTTCACTCGGCTCATTTATTGTTAATAATGAACTTATCTTTCACTCGGCTCATTTATTGTTAATAATGAAGTTAACTTCCATTCGGAACCAGTTCCATACGTATTTTCCAATAATAATAACAACAATAATAATATTTACTAACGTAAATAATTTTTTTATTCCATCCATTTACAAAAATCAAAAATAATTTATAGCCTAATAAATACTGGCTACAACTGATGAAGTACCAGTAGATTATTACATAAAAACAGAGCAATACTGTCTATTCATTATCTTTAATTAGCTCTGTACGGCGTTTGCCTTGTTAAAAATTAATTAATCTTCCAACGATAAGATAATATACATACTAATAAAATACAAATTTTCAAGGAGTATAATACAATTTTCAGACGCAAAGGAAGAAAAAATTGCTATTTTGGATAAAATTAATATCCTTGTTAACCAAAGTAACTTAAATTATATATATAAAGTTCCTTATTCAATAAAAAATTCTGCAAAATAAGTAAACTTCTCATGTTAAGGACAAAAATTAAGAAGGTAATGTGAATAGTCATTCTTTCCGTTTTGACGTAAAAAAGCACAACAACTACAACTTTCAATGTCATGTGTCAATTTGTTAAAATATTTTGATCCGATGTAATGGAAAGACTGTTTAAAATACCTTTTGTTACTCGTGGAAGTATAAAATTTCTTTTGGTCTCATTTGCAATCCTAGCATAACACATTCCCAGGACTTAAAAAAACAAATTCATGCTGAATTGTTAAAACTTTAAACAGACAATGGGAAGGGAATAATTAGTTGGTTTTCGTGTATGGGCAGTAATTCCAATTATGTAATTTTGAATAGCTCGTAGTTTATTTGTGTAAGTTTTAGAAACCTTTCCCCAGCACCGAATTGTAATTTGCAATCGACAAAGAAATAAATAGTCCGCTTAGTAGACATTTGTATGCAAATATTCCTTAAATCATGGAACGTTACTACTCGTACATATATCATGTAGAAGAATCTTCCTAAGTGTTTGTTATAATATAGGTTCTCATCCAATACTAAGCCGAGTATTTAAACTTTCACGACTAGTTGACATGCTGTATAGGTTAAGTCGCAGTATAAATAGTGATAAAGAATGTCACGGGGAAAATCGAAACTTCTTCCACTGAAGTTTATTATTTTGTTTTAGAAAAAAAATACTTAAATTTTTTAATTTATAAACCAATCTCTAACTATTTTTAAACCTTATATAATACGTTGTCACGAATTTAGAGTATTTTCTGAAGAGCATAGCATCTCGTTTGCAAAAGCATTTACTTGCCCGTGGAAGGATGGCTCCAAGCGACCGTTTACAAAGTTGCTGAAATGACAGTTCAGAGACATACCTGCTTTCGGAATTAGGGAACGCTTCGTTTCTCGGAAAGTCTAACTTGCTGGCTTCTTCGATTCAAGAAACTTCGAAACCGCTTTTCAACATTTCTATTCTTACCGTAGTAGAATATCGTGATTTACCAAGTAAAAATCATTTTTAAGATGTATTAATAAGCCAGTAACTTTTTCTTTGAATTGATTACAGATTCTTCAGTAGATTTTCCTCTCCTAAATCTATATTGAAAAGAAGAGAAAAAAGGATTTTCTTTGAAAGAAACCCAACTCTACTAGATTTTATAATTCCTTAACATCTTTTTCAACTGATGTGATGCTGTCCAGTTGACTTGTTAGCCTGACATTTTGAGATTTCGAGTAAGACTCACTTTTGTATGTGGAGATTATTGTAGTTATTTTAAATTACTCCTTAAAAAACAGATTTTGGTCATCTAGTATATTTATAACCTGAATAATTTCGTCTGTCTGAGGTTTGATATAGAAATGGCGCAGATTCAATTGGTGACCAAGTTTGAGATATGCCGAATGTGAGTGAGAATGAATGAGTAATCGATACATTCATGAGTAATAAAATGTAGCGATATTTGAGCACGGTCGGTTTTTCCTTAAAGAGAGCTTGACCCTGAACCGTGATAACACACTTAATTTTTTTATTTTTGCGTGTGATTGGCATTAATATATCACTATTATCCAACTTTATTCCATCTACAGTTTTATGATTACTTGCTCCAGTTAAGTCGGCAATAATTCTCAATGATTGTGAAGATTCACCATTGAATGTATTTAAAAAATAAGATCCTACTCGGAAATTTTCTAAAATTTGACCGTACTCGGAAATATAAAAAAAAATACTCGAAAATATGTTCTCATCAATAATAGTTTTTTCATCACAAAACACCTATATTATGTGAATTTCATCAAAATCAATTGGATCGAGCCCAAGGAAATACATCATTCCAAAATCTTATATATTAAGAGGAATATTTGTGTGTTTGTGTTCTATACAGATCTGCACTCTTTGATGGATGAACCAATAAAAGAGAACACCTAAAATATCTCCTAATTGAATTGGTACATCGAATCGCAGTTTTCGCAAGAAAAGTCATAACGTAGGGCTAATTATTTGACGTATTCAAGTAATTTGTACCCTTTTTGGTTGTAGATATAATAATACTCTAATTGACTTTTTAAGTGGAACGATGTACTTTTTCCACAACTGCTTCAAAGCGCGCTTAAATGAAGCAATCCAAAACTACAAATATTAACTAATTAAAAAAAAAGACATCGCAAATAAGTGAATATTTGATATACGGTAAGTTCTTCACGAGGCCCCTAATAATATCGCACAGGTGTGAGGCAAGGTTAGCTCTTTCCCTTGCGTTATATTAGGATATATTGTTCTTTAATCATTCTTTGATCTTGCTGTCTGTGAGTGTTAGTGAATGACTGTCGCACAGCCTCCAACCGGAAAGGTTCAACCGATTTTGATAGAATGATAGATTATATTGTAGGGTGGGGAAGTTCGAATGCTTTTTTGGGTCGTGGAGTCTCTGGAGGAAATTATTCGCTTTATGAAAATTGAAGTATTTCTAAAAAAAATTCAAAAGAAATTTTAAAAATAAAGAGTTAAATAGACCACAATTTGAATAAAAATAATGGAAGTTTCAAGATGGAGGCTATTTGAAATTTCGTATTTGTATCTATTTCTTCGATCTCCTTCCCGCACATTATCTCCCGATGTTAACTTAGAGTAACATCCAAATTATGATTTTCTGTAAATGGAGTGAAAATACACGTTAGGCGAATTCCTTGAAAGAATGTGGCGAGAAGGTTTGTGGATCATGATCTACGCTTTATTCACCTTTTTCCATCTCTGAGTCTGATCGTCTCTCTATTCTTCTTTCATGTCGCATCTCCCTATACTTGTTTCTCTCTTCTATACAGATCTCCTACTTAAAAATTTGTTTCTTTGATATTCCACCACATTTTTACTGAAACTAAAAGTACGCCAAGCATGAAAAAATAATAGAAATATATCGTTTAAAAATCCTTGACTGTACCGGATGTTCTTGATAAGATTACCGTGTGTTTATGCAGCCTCCTGCTTTCAAGATAACATGCGATCTACGTTAGTATATAGGACTATCCGAACCTCCTGGGTTTTGCACTGGAGCTTTTGTTGTTGTGATATAATTTATCCTTCATTATAATTTAATGTAGACAAAAATAGCACATTGAAATAGAGAAAAATGATCATATTCTAAGTAACTCGATGTATGAAGCTAGAATTCGGAAAACTACATATCACTACCGAAATCTCTACAATACATTAGTAAAATCTTATAAAAAATTAATGTTCGTACCTTCAATATTGCTCCCTTTGACTAATGAATGAGTCATTCAGAACTACATTTTTGAATGAATAAATACCTCTAATATCTCGTGAACATTAAGACCACCAAGATAAGACAAGTCGTGAAAAAATGTAATAATCCAAATGATTTTTTAAACTTTTGAGCTGCAGAGATTACACGAGTCAAGTTAACACTTTTACTGTTTTTTAAATGGAAACATGTATTTTTCAGCGCTGCTCTGAAACCCAAGAAAAGATTAATAGAATGCTGCAACATTTATTGAATTTGAGAGAATCACAGAAATGTATCAACGCCACCAATAAATTAAAACTTTATGGAATCCGACCGAAGAAATGTGCTCATAATGTTTGTTTAAAAAAAAAGATTTTTCCTTTGATTGGCTTTGTAATTCAAGTGATGTGTTTCTAAACATTTTTTTCGTGTGTCTACAACTTCCAATTTCAAATACTTAAGTTATAATTTAAAAAATTGGTCAGACCCAAAAATAATCATGATGACCACGACTGTATGGGAGTTTTAGTGCGAGAAAAATAATGAACATATTGAAAATAACTCGATAGGCAATGCACTATTTTATTAAAAGGGATCAATTTTTTGTGACATAGCAAAATGAGAAAAAGGACGTCCTTTTTTATTTATGACTCTACAAAGAAAAGTTCCGACTCAGTGTGCGTCTGTCGGTCAAGACCACGCCGTTCCCCCTCATCCACTCTTGTGGACGTTCTCTGGTGCATTTCACTCCAATCTTCCTGCGGATTTGCGTACTAAGCTGACAGTTAAAGATCGGGAATCACACCATCCGGACCATAACATCCTCAGATATCTTACTTTCCCTCTATTTACATTTTGGCAGTTTTAATAACGTTAAATGTATACTGCAAAATTACGCGACACTACATCTTTGTATTTAAATTGGATCTCTTAATAAACAAAAACATTTCTACCTTAAAAGATTTGTATCCGTTTATTAAAATTTTTTAATCAAATAAATAGTGGAAAGACAATTTTTTATTTATACTGCTTTATATAACAGAAATTTGAATTATTAAGCGTAAACGTAAAATCTTCTACGCTCGGAAACAAACAAACAAACAAACAATACGTGGGTGTAGGGAAAACCGTAGAGAATTTCTGTTCACTTAAATACGGGCTATTTTTTAAATGGAATTGCTAGACTATTTAAAATAAGATTATAAAAATTGTATTAAATTAGCATTGTGTAGATTATCGGAGAACATATTGTGAACTGTCTTTCCCGGATTTCACACACTATTTATCAACGCGCGTTGCGATTTATTTTTGGCCAGCCTCTTTCTATGATTAAATTATTTGCGTTGTTTCTCGTGCATGGTTCGATTCACTGTTGTTTATTAGAAATTCTTTGTTTAGTTATGAACACAAAGTTGTATGCAGTGACGGATCTATGGGGGGGGGGGCTAAGGGGGTTATACCCCCCTCATTGGACCTGAACTCTCGATAGATTAAACTGAAATTGATGAAAAGCATACTGTGTAAAAGTGTTGCCAGATTTGCGCGGTGAGGAGGCAGTAACCAATGACTGTGTACACAGTCGAAACATTGTATTTATTATTTTTTTAAAGTCGAAAATGATATAATTGTTTTATTGGTGTTTGTTGTTTGTTCATTATGTTTACATTCAAAATATATTTTCATCAATTATTTTATTAGTATCTGATAAAATTCTTATTTGGTCATGAAATCCTTCTTCAACTTATCGATTAATATGTATTTCCCATCCGAAACAATTAATAAATTTGCTAACTATTTGATATTGCTAATTATTAATTATCTATTTGATGTATTTTATTAAGGGATAATATCTAGAAAACTCGTGTGTTGAAACCCTAATTTTCAAACAGAAATGTTCCCCAGANCCTGTTGATTACGGTCTAAATCCGCCACTGGGAGTATGCATAATGTAATTAAGTAATTTTAAATATGAGGCAGAGAAAATCTAACCGAATGAGTAGACCAAACGATGGTGTTGACAATGGAGGACACTTTTGGCATTTCAGAGTACATTTTTATGATTCTTCCTCTGAATATGACATACATTTTCAAGAAAGGCATTTAAAAACCATTATTAACGCAAAAAATCAAAACATGACGTAAGGGAGTTAGGGGAAGGACCATTATTGAAATATACAAGTTATTAATGTGTTAGTGATTAATACTCAAGTACATTCTTCCATATTATTAATTTTAAAGAAACCGAAAGTTGTTACTTGAGAGCTTTCACAAAATTATTCGTTATTTAATTTAGAATGCGATTTGTGTAATTTTTCTAGTAGTCGAGTAGATTACTTCCTGAGTTTGCAGTCTAGAGACTGGAGTGAACCATCTCAAGATGTGACTCGGAATCTCAAGACATATCTGTTAAATTGTTGCTCTGGGGAATAATGGGTATGGTGTGAAAATATGGGGTGCATATGAAAGTTTGGGTGAAAGATGGTTTTCCGTTACCTTCGAAGTGTTCAGCACTCAATTAAATCTTACTCGAGATTCAAACTCAGACCTATATTTATTTTTAATTTTAAAATTTGTTTTATCTATTCTGTTGTGCAGATCCTGTTAGTTATTAGCAGGGTTTATTTCGTAACTAGTTAATCGTTTCTTTTACCATATGATGTATTGTTTCCTATAATTATCTTAAGAGTTCCCAATCTTCATACTCCTTCATTTTTTACTACTTGTCATATTAGCATCGTTCTAAAAGTAATTTTGAAGGAGTCGATATGACTCTACTTCATTCACAAATGTCTTCCAATCAGTTGCAACAGTCTTTTCATATTTGCTATTTGTCTTGCACAGAACCATAGGCTTCAGGGGAGACCTCCGCCTCAAATCGGCTGTCATGAGGTCGGTTAGGTTATTACTATTATTGACATATCACTTTTATCTCCCAAGTTCAGCGACCTAAGAACGTATGTCTTCGGAACATTATTTAACAACTCACGCTCTCATCTTCCACTACATTGATAGGCGCAAGGTCAACATCAGAGGATCCAACACCAAAGTTGCTGAAAACCCCCACATCAATCTGTGAAGGTTGTCTGATTGTATGACGCCCCTTCCAAAATACGTAAAAGAATAATCTTTTCGGCACCCCTTTTCCACAGTAACTTAATTATTGTTTTAATTTTAGATAATAAGGTAACAACAATAATTAAACACATAAAAAACCATAATTAATTACGTAACATTAAATTATTTTTGTAGATGACAAGACATTAATTTGATTAGTTAAACATTCTGAACTGTTAAATTCGAGAAACGTAATCCACCTATGTTTATACGTTCACGCTATATATCACATAATAAGCAAGACGTTAATTTTAAACAGCATGAAATACTTATCATAAACAGCATAATATATAAATGGTTTATCTATCAAACTCAAATTAAATATTAAAATTATAAATTAAAATTTAAGTGCATTGGTACTACAGCTACAACCATCTAATTTGTTATTTTAGTTCAGGGATTTGACAGTATAGCCGGACACGTGAAAAAATTATTTATCATCATTATGAAAAATTTTGTTCTTTTTATCACGATTTTTGTTTCATTTGTGCGCCCTGCTTTCCCATGCACGTTGGGGTGGGGCCTGCACCTGTTACAGATTTGTTCCATTAACAATCTCCACTCCACGTTGATGTAGAACTACTAACGCTTTATTCACTCACAACGTATATACCAATGATAATGCATTAAGATTTGCTGCAATACAAATTACCACAGTAATGAAGAAAAGTAACATCCATAATCATTCAGCCATCATGATAGAGGATACAATGTGGATTAGATACATGTAGATTAAAGTAAAGCATAAACTCCGAGGAACAGGTGTACGAAAACACTTCCACGATCTTCGGAAGTCATCGGGTCAGTTCAGTCGGAAACGAATTTTTTTGTGACTCTTCTCATTAGACCTCGCGATAAGAGTAGCGATACTTAGTTACAGAGAGACTGCAAGTAAATTTAAAAAATATAACTACTGTCTCATCTAATACACCTCAATAAAGGAAGATTATCTTTCACGTGGTTATACACGTATACGGTTTTAACATTTGTGTACCACAATTATATATTTATACAATTATTATTGAGAGTAGGAAAAAAACATTTCATCTATTCCATTAAATTATTGCCACTGATCAATGGACCCGTGGGGCATGGTGTCGAAAGATCTCATGAGGATTTTGGAGAACCTACCCTGACTGAGGCAACTGCAGGAGATTTGAGAAGATTGCGGAGTTCAGTTCAGTACAGATTTGAGGAGATTGTAGAGTTCAGTTCAGTACAGATTTGAGGAGATTGTAGAGTTCAGTTCAGTACAGATTTGAGGAGATTGTAGAGTTCAGTTCAGTACAGATTTGAGGAGATTGTAGAGTTCAGTTCAGTACAGATTTGAGGAGATTGTAGAGTTCAGTTCAGTACAGATTTGAGGAGATTGTAGAGTTCAGTTCAGTACAGATTTGAGGAGATTGTAGAGTTCAGTTCAGTACAGATTTGAGGAGATTGTAGAGTTCAGTTCAGTACAGATTTGAGGAGATTGTAGAGTTCAGTTCAGTACAGATTTGAGGAGATTGTAGAGTTCAGTTCAGTACAGATTTGAGGAGATTGTAGAGTTCAGTTCAGTACAGATTTGAGGAGATTGTAGAGTTCAGTTCAGTACAGATTTGAGGAGATTGTAGAGTTCAGTTCAGTACAGATTTGAGGAGATTGTAGAGTTCAGTTCAGTACAGATTTGAGGAAATGTACTGTTCATTTCAGTACATATAGGAGATTGCATTGCTCAGTAAAGAATATGTTATATTATCACTCATCTGCTTAACTTACTCTTGAAAGTGCCCGTAGCTACTTGGGATACTGTATCATGTAGTTAATAACTCTAAGAATTGCTAAATAACATTCAAAATAACTCTTGATTTTCATTAGCTGCTGGGAAATATTAAAATCCACGCTTATATTTCTTTCCCTGTTTGTGCAAATCAGACATCTAGTGGCAATCCACATGTGAACACAGAGACACGCATTCATCAAATTCGCAAACATCCAATTCTTAAAAATAACTGCGATTTTGCAGGTGCTGTTTCTGCTTCTTCCGCTTCTTCCTAAAAGTACTAACATTCATTTTAGAGGAGTAGAAAGTTTCATCTAAAGTAGTAATATTCAGTTTCATCTAAAGTAGTATTTATCAGTGAAAACGCGTTGCATTTCTTTTTTAAATGAATAAGTTATCAATCAAACATTACTCAACACTTGTTTTAGGTTGAGCAGATTTTCCGACTAATACACGAAAAATATTGTGTTATGTTTTTAATGTTAATACACTTTGAAATCTAGTTGCTTAATTAAGATACTTTATGACATTTGAATGACTCGTGGCTTAGGCTGTGACGTTGTGTTATATTAAACAAGACCTACACGCACCGTACATTGTGGTTTATGCACAGTCATTTGGAATCCTTACTTAGTCCTATGTTGTTGATGGCTGTAGGTCACTTAAAAGCGACATCACATGATGCTAATTGAAGATTGGAGTATTTGTGTCCACATGATTTGTGCACTTTTTTAACTATTCTATATGTAATTGAGGTAAATGGAGAGGAACTTCGTATGAATATATAGTTTCAAAATAAATTACTGGTGGAGTTAACTTCAGGTTGGCAGACGCGATGGGAAAAATCAAATAAGGGATGACTGACAGAAATGTATAAAGGATGTGACGTATGGGATCAACAATTGAAAACGGTTTACTTCTAATGGTTGGATGATGGAGTTCCTCTCCGGGTATGGAGAATTTGAATACTATCTTAAGATAATACAAAAGAGAAATGATGAACACTGTATGTGTTTAAAGGGAGCAGAAGATGGTGAGCACGTTCTATGAGATTGTGATATTTACGGAGAAAAAGAAGATTTACATAAAGCAACACAGTATAGGTAGTATAAAAGACAAAGATTTTTTTAAAACAAAGGAACGTTATTGTAAATTCATGGTGTATGTGACAGAATTTGGCCAAATTATTTAAGGGAAAAAGCGCAGTGTGAGAACAGATGGCAGACGAGCGTCCGCCTCCACGTGGAGAATGGAAACGTAACGGAACAACTTAAGGGATGTTTTAAATGATTCAAAAAACGAATTACAAGACGGGATGTTCAGTTAAAGAGAGTCTTGCGTTGACTTGCGTTAAAGGCAAGACGGTCAAAGCACCCTTCTTTTAGACAAAACGAATGGAGAAATATTCGGTTTGTATTAACATTTCGTGGTGTTGTGAAAATTATTGTTGGAATAGATTTGTTAATATATTTTTACGAACAAAAGCATTTTTTAAAAACTTTTAACTGTTACTTTAAATCAACTACTCATTTCTGCAGCGTTCATGAACTACACAGATTTGAGAGGTTAGTCTGCGTAAACATCATTGTGATTGTGGTGTCGTTGCTTCATATTGGTCTACAGCTGATGCGTCATGCGTCGCCTGTTGCGAAACGATGAAAATGAATCATACGAGACACGGAAAACCGATTCAACCAACTTTGTAGATCTTTTTTATTTGTGGTACGAATCATTGGTGGGTCACCAATAATTGCAAATTTGCGGGATGCATGCGTCCCGAGGGCAGCGGGTTGAAGATCACAATTATTTAGTTTTGAAATGTTGAAGAACATTTAGACGTCTTTATATCCTTATTACTTCATCAGAAATAAACCAAAGATTCTCGGCACAAATGTATATTGGATTATAAAAGCAAAAAGAGTATAAGGACACAAGACAAGATCAACCATCGTACTGGAACGACTCTTGTTCGTAACAGATATGAGTAAGATCTATTCTTTTATTGCGTTTCCCTGATGTCAAAGAAGTTACTCTTGGAATTCTGTTCGTACGTTTCTCTGACCGTCTGTGCGCAACCACACTCACTATATAAATGACTCAATTTTATTCACATTTCGTATATTTGGAGAAGTATCTCTCCCAGTCGATATGAGTGTTCTACTTTTTAAAACTTGAATTTCAAATCTCTAATTACTAGTTTTTAAACAATGTTCATGATATTAAGAATGGATTCTGACATCAATTTATTGGTCTGCTTCTTAGTCCTCTAGAGTGATATGAAGAACATGACCATTCTTATCTCGCAGTGTTAGACATAACCACTGTAACTTAAAGATGAGAACACGTAAAAATAATTGATGTATATGTCTTCATTGAATTTCACCCGCGTGGCTCGTGGAACGAATAATTGGGTGGAGGGGCAGATCAATTAATAAGTAAATTAATTCATAAAAGTGTATTACAATCAAATAACATCGAGTAACAAATCTGCACTATGCATAGTAACAATCCGTATTTCCCGGTTAATAGAACAGATTTCAAATAAACAAAAATATATATAATTCTTATGCTAAGAAACTGAGATGGAACTTATAGAACGAGATTAAATCAATTGCAATTTTAATTAGAGGTTCATGAGTACTTTAATTGAGTGTCGTCACATTTTCTAGGTATGTTTTCATCGGAATTTAAAACCTAGATTTAGTTATTCGGGAACATTATTCTACAACATTAGGGAATAAAAATAATTTGATTTTCAGGTCGCTTAAAATTATTTCATCCTACATACATGTTTTCTTCCATGAAAAGTTTGAAGTTTAAACATCCACAAGAAAATAAAAAAATTACGACCTTGTTATAATTTCTGCGGAACAAAATATAAATTAAATGGCATCAAATCAGATATATACGATAAGGGATGGACCATTCTCGATATTTTCGACTTCAAGCGCGATTGTAAATATCACAATAGTATTAGTTTGACAGCGCCTGTTGTCAGAAATTCTTCAACGGGGAATTTCTCGGACCACGTGCCAACCGCAACACGTATCTAATCTCTCTCTCACACACACGCTGCCCTGCCGCAATCTGACGCCCCACGCACCGTGAACAAGCGTCAGACGAGCACATGAAAGCGCAAGTTTCTATACTGAGGTTCGCGTGAGTTCTCATGTTGTCTCACTGTAAAGATAAAATAGTGGTTGTGCATACTATATTGTGACACAGACGCCTAAGCAATAATTTGGGGTCGTGGTAGGATAAACTTCAATCGTCTAGCTCCATTAAATATCACGAATGATCTTGAAGCACAAAGAATTGAGTAAAGACCAGCGCCCGACCTACGGGTTAAGGCGCCCTAGGCTGATAAAATTATTCCGTTCAACCCCCGTCCCTCCCCCAAAACCAGTTGTATGTAGTAAACATTGCCTCTTCAAAGTATCATAGTCATACTTGTTTTCAATGAACGTGAATTGTTTTCAAGAAATAAAATTTTAAAAATAATACTATCAAACCGAGGGTATTTCCGTTTCTGACTGAAGTTACTTAAAACCTTTAAAGAGAAGTCCACGGGAAATCAGAATCTTACTACTTTCACCCATTTGGTGTAATTTCGCCCACCCCAGACAGCTCTGATGCCCACCTCAGAAATTTTCTTCGAGAACACTCTCTTTCAGTCATGAGAGTAAAGACGTAGCTGAGAAGCAGAACGGCACCCGAGAGGTTTTCCAGTACTTCTCTTCTACACTTCGAATACGTGAAGAAAAACATGACGGCAAAAATGGTTTTGGAACTTGGAGACACAGAAATCTTAAATTAATACAACTCTTTATTAGTAAATGTTGATAAATAAATAGCTATTTGTAACATTGATGTTTTTATTCGTAATTATATAATATTTCATACCACTTATAATTATGGAAAATTTGTGTGTTCGTTGAGATTCAGATGGGATGGGACGTCTACACAGTGCTTGCTAAGACCCAGATAAAAATGTTTTTATGTCACGTTGTCTAGGTCCCAGGCCCTGTTACACCAATGCTTCCACCACTCGATGCAACACGTTACGCAATATCCTGTGCCCACCGTTATCGTCATGACCGTCAAATCCTTTCACCAGTGTCGCTAACCTTCGGCATCCCTGCCACATTCACAACTCCTCACTCGACTGTACGAAACTTAATTTCCGTTTTATGTCTAATTATTTCCACGTAGATTAAATAACATGAAATATATCTATTTATTGCTCTCCCCAACACCTCGCGCCCTAGGTTACAGCCCACTCAGGCTAATGGTAAATTGGGTCCTGGTAATGGCGCATAACAACTGGCTCCAAACGGATGGCGTTCACGGTACGGTGACATTCCATCAACACAGTAAAAAACAGTTTCGTACGCGAACAGTTGGCAGTCGAAACTCCCACACGTTGTGAGATAATGGCCGCCTGCGTGAACCAATCAGGACGACGAACATCGCTGTCGCATTCTTGGTGAACTATGGATCTACCGCAACCTTCTTTCCTACTCTTCCTCCCAACCCACCATCCTTTCTTCCTGTTTCCTCCCTTCTGTTTCCACACAAGTTCCCTTCCGCGAGTACAGAGTTGCCAACCGTCTGACAACGTAGTGAATGTGAGAGTAACCTTTTTAAATTACTATGCCAAGAAAGTCCTGTATCTCAGTGTTGGATCCCGCAGGTGATATATTATTTACTTTGCGGCTTGAATAAGTTGACAAAAACCTCATCCTCCGGACAATTCAATATTTTCGATTAAGGGTCGACATTGAAATATCCCAGCAGAAGCTCGCGTGGTGTTTTTTTTATAATTATAACGGAAATCCCAATTTATATACGTGTGAAACGTGTGTTTATTTGTCAGGCGCACACAAAATTACAAACGTAATATACATTACTGTTGCATCACTTTGGAGATTTTCCATTCTTCATTTCTGCGTTTAAATATTAGCCACTTTTCACTTCAGGAGGCGTTGACTTTTTCATACACACATTTCAAAATATCTATCTTCATTTCTTTCGGAATCCATGTGAATACTGATGTTGTAAAAAGTACAAGTATAATCCTATACGGTAATTAAGATGACCGACAGCGTTGGTGCAGGGGCGGAGTCTTCCTTCTCACGACGCGGTAGGTCGCGGTTTCAAACCCTACCCGGCCGAACAAGATCGGGTTTTCAGCTGGGATTTTCCTCACCTACTCTAGACAAATCTCAGTTCGGTACCATAAGTTTCCCGGCAAACCAACATCTCTCCTTCCCAGTTCCCTCACCCAGGTCACGGTTAGGTGGAAGAGCAGGCCTCATCGCCTGAACCTCGCCAAAAGACAATAAATAAATAAATGAAATAATATATTATTAGATTCCTTTCATTACCGTGTCGGTGACTGGAGGCCCGTTCGTATGTATGTGTTCGAGTATATTATTTGTGGGATTGGTAGTACAGACTGGGTCCGTTAGAGAAGACGACAAACATTTCAAAATATTTATATCCCTTTTCACGAATTTAAAAGTACTATATCGAAAAAATTTAGTATTTATATATTAAAATTGACAAGTTCTACAAACAATCACTGAAGAGAGAATTAAAATGGTTCGTATGATGTGGCAAAATTAAAAAAACATAACGTACTATGGTGTACTGAGAATAATTTCAAAGGAAAATAAAATTATTTATTTCTATGATTAAAATTTTTTATTTGTTCTTTTGAAAAATATCTCCTAAGGTGGGGATGAACTCTTATACATTATACGCTGGGTACGATAAATTCACTAGTACCCGCACAATGGCTGAGAGATTTCCTGTAAAGAATATCGACAAAATCATGTGTTGAGGAAGAATGCACTAACTTTATGAATCAAAATGTTAAAAGAAAGAATAGGAAATCCGTTATGTCCATGAGACACCGGTTTATTATCTCGAATAGTCTCTTTCCGGTATGTGGCCCTCATGTGTTACAACTGTAACAACGACACGTATAGTCGTCTTCTTGGAAAACTGGGAATAGCAGATTGATTCCCATCCCAAATGAAAGGAATCCAGGGCAGTCCCTGACTTTTACGAAAGCGAAAAACGAAAACCAAAACGACAATCATCAAATACGTAACTTTTAATTAAATTGAAAATCCGCTGGCAGAGACTTTTTTCTCTTAATAAAACAAAATAACTTGTAATAATCAAATAAAGCAAAAAAAGAAAAAACGATTGGTAGACGCGGGAATGTAGAGAAGCAAAGAAACAGACGACGGACATGTTACGGAAATTTCAACTGTAGAAGGGGAAGTGCACCACAAGGCATACTTAAATTAAGGAAAACCTACAAGAAGGTACTACAAAATGCCAAAAGCGTTTGGCAGGAGCAGGAAGGAAAGCGCATACGTGACATAGCAACATCTAGAAATTCCGCGGACGCTTGAGCTGTCATGCGTAAACTAAGATGTAAACAGTAGTCAACGAGCAGTGTAGAGGCGTGGATATGGGAAAATAATTTAAAAAATTGCTATCTCGAAATAACACTCATTGAATCCGAACGCGTTACAGTAGTAGATATAATATCTGAACTAGACGATCCGACAGTAGTCGAAGGAGCTCTAAACCTCTTGAAATGTGGTAAAGCTGTAGATGTGTGTAGATGGTCACCCAACATAATGCGTTAAAGCTCTTCAAATATCGTTAAATCCACTTTTAAAACGTATGTATTACTATATGTTGGATGTACCTACTTTCCCTGAACCATAAAGAAAAGCGGTATTTTAACCTATATACAAGAATAAAGGCAACACTATAAAGGCGACATAATTGTAGAGGAATATCTCTCCTGAGTGTGATAGGGAACGATTTTTGTTTCATCTTGTATAAATGTCTCCAAAAATGGGTTGAATCAAATTAAAAATTATCACCATTTCAAACGGGGTAACGAAATAACTACAGCACAGTAGATAACATATCTATATAAATAAAAATTAAATGCTGTTCCTTGCTAAGCGCATCACTTGAGAACGGCTGGATCGATTTGGCTATTTTGTTTAATTTTCGTAATAGTGAGAATAAGGTTTTTAGGGAAAGAAAACTTGGAAGTTACCCGGAAAATCGGAAAATTCGGGAAAAACTGAAAGCATTACAATGAATGAAATGGTGATGTCACAGCAAACCAATCGAAACAAAGCATTTTTTTTTGTTTTGATTGTTTACTTGAACATCGATCTTGCAATCGAAATCTCAATGTAAATAAACACATTGAGATTCATTGTGGATCCAAATTTAATGGAAGAAAATAAATCATTTTGTTGACATGAAATTCTGACAATTCAATTGTGACTTAAATTTTTGAAGAAACCCGCATGGTTCCAAGTCGATCACATTCCAGGCACAACACACGTTTCAAGCATTTCAGTGCAATACTGCCGATAGAATTCATCTCGCATGTAAAATTTCCCATTGGCGTACTTCCGAATGAACTCCTCCTCAAATTGAACGAATATCCATGGCCACAATCGGAATAAATACAATGATCACTCAGAAATACGTTTCATTATCATTTTTACTTTGTTTACAGGTTTAAAATAGCTTTTCACAAACAATTATTGAAATTTGGACGGGAAATCTGTTGGGTCAGTTAGTTTATAATAAATCCTCTGGTGGAAACCGCCACCTCATCAAAAAGAGGGAAATTATTTGGTGCATTTATAGATTTCGAGAAAGATTTCAATACAGCAGATAGAGCACTTCTTTGGCAAATACTAGGAAAAAAAGGAATCTCACAATTGTGTATCAGCATGCTACGGGCAATTTATCACAGAGACAGAGCATGAGTTAAAATTGATAGGCATTTTCAACAAATGTTTTCCCTGTAAACATAGGCGTAAAGCAAGAATGCGTCCTCTCGTCACTACCATTTATCCTGTTCGTTGATAAAGATATTGATTATTTGAATATAGCTCAGACAAAGGCACCTATTGTGGCATACTTAGGAAGGTATATACCGGCACTATTATTTGCTGATGTTCTCTAAATCAGTAATTGGATTCCAAAGAGGGTTAGATGCCGCAGGAAAATTTTGCGATGATAGAAAAGTAAAATAAAATGTTAAAAAGACAAAGATAATGTGACACCCGATGGTTGCTGTATACTGTGACATCCCACCGCAGCCACCAAACTGTGACACCCGATGGTTGCCGTATACTGTGACATCCACCGTTGCCACTTAAATATTACTATGACGTAGTCGCTAGTGCACCTACCACGTCACTAGTAAAGGATTCGTTGTTCTCGCTGCCACCAATCCAGTTTCCNACTCGCAACTACCTGCGAGGTACAGTTCTCCAGATCACATCTCAGTGATCTGTGGACTCAACTCTGAACATATCAGACGTCTCAGCCCCGTCTCTTCCAACACCTGTCTTTTATTGTCTTCATTCTGTCACGTGACTTGAGCAACTCCCTTTCTCCGGGAATCCTGCTGTCGTCATCTGCTGGCCCACCCTCCGACCAACCGCAGGGGGTGGTAAGCCCACTGCCCTTCACTAGGCAGCGTACTTTCCCCTGGTGAAAAGCGTTCCTTTCCGCCTCCATTCATGGGTCCCATTCCGACAAATATCTTGGCCTTTCTCTTCTTGAAAATAATCGGCTTAGCTAATGGATTCTTTAAACGGAATTTCCCTTATGCCGCCAATGCTCATTTGACGCATTTATTAATATTTCTGAGAACACTGAATAACGGCTCTGACCAGAAGGGTTAGTTTTCCAGGAAGTAATTTGAATGCGTGTTTCGCCGACGTCACAATAATATTAAAAAACAGGTGGGTAATAAGTGAAGAAGAAAGATGGGTATTCAAAGATGTCACGTAGTTAAAGTGTTTTCATACTTAGGGGTACACCTGTCGATGAATCTGGGTTGGAGTAGACACGAAGAAACAGCTAAAAGAAAATGTATGTTTGTGCTCCATGAAAGTAACATGGACTATGGACTTGTAAGGAGAAACTTATAAGGAGACCCATGTTTTTTTGGATATTCTTGTAAAAGTACTTGGATATAAGTAATGGATATTCTTGTAAAAGTACTTGGATAAAAGTAATGAACACATCTCGTAGCCGGATAATCTCTGTTGTCCGCTACTGTAATTGCCGCACGACAAACACAAGCGGTGTAAGCATAAGAAGGCAAAAAAATCTAAGATTTTCTATTGATATTTTTGCTCGACGTCCTAGCAACCATTGTTCGAGGGTAATAAGGGAAGAGATTTAGGAAATTTTTTTGAAGTGATTGTGAAAGAATCCGAGGCAAGAAATATGTAAGTTATCTTCTGGTCTTTTCGCTTCCTTCGTCCTATTTGAGATTCCAAGTAACCTGAAACATTTAAGAAGGGGTGACAGAATCCCATTCTCGTAATATTTCCAAAATATTTTGTTTTTCCTTCCCCTTGACAGTACTAGAGAATCTGACAATATTAAAGAGATGCACTACTGCTGCTCTGTTATCTGTCATAACTTCTATTGCCAGATCAATATTTCTAGTTCGTTCGCTTAAACTCCCCTTCGGAAAGCAATTCGTTTCGATTTTGTTCGGTTTTGGTGCAAAAATAATAAAATTCCTCCTCATTCGCGCACATTGGACATGTGTTATTTAACTCGCCTCGTGGTTTTCGAATTTTCCAACCCCCATAATTTGAACCATGCACATCCTGCTCTAGGTGTTTTATTTGACAAATCAATATATAGTTTTCTTCCCGATTCCCTAGCGACCAACATTTGTACACTCCTGAAAACAATAAAAGGCCCATTAATTTTTCTAAGTCCCACGTTCTGAGCAGTTTTGGATTTCTTAAGTTTGCAACGCCTCTCTCCTGCTCCTTCCCCTTCGACTGGGGAAGTTTTCGTTCGACCAATCGTAGGTCTATTTGAAACGGCTCTCATATTTGGAAGACTAATAGAAGACATCGTAAGACTAATGAAAAATCTTAACGTCATTATGTACCTTTTTCCATTTGTAATGTTTTAGTAGTTTTTTTTGCTATGTTAAGCCGGTACTTTTACAAGAATATCCAAAAAAACATGTCTCCTTATAAGTTTCTCCTTATAAGTCCATAGTAGTTTAAAGTCAAACAATTCAAAATTTGGCGCTGTAAGGATATAAAAATTCAACGTCACTGGATAGGAAATATTTAAAACTATCATTTCAATCATTTTTGGGGGGGTACTTAAACCCAGTAGCTCTGATAGATATTATACCTTAATACGCGAGGTACACCAACTCAGTACCACGTTCAATTCCCTCGAAGGCGGGTAAGTCAGCTGATACGCATCGCCCATTTTTTTGGATGAATTACATTCAATGACGATTAGGCATCCAACCCCGTCGTCCGCGTTCGCGTGGGATGTCATTCCTGTCTTTGTGGAGACATCACAGCGAAATGAAACAGATCGGTCTCCCTCTGTCTCATGGTTTGCCGGCCAGTTTCCTCTCTCACTCCGCTCGGTCCACGTGTACAGTCCTGACACTCTTCTTGCGCAAGCGAGCTGTCTTCATCTCGCCTAACCACAAACACTTCAGTGTCTTTCTACCCACTTACCTGCTAACGCAGGATAAAATAAGCTTCATTTCCAACATCGACCTTTCATGTAATTGGAAAGTTCGCAATTCTTCTCTCTTAGGTGGAGTATATGTTATAACACTGTTTCGATAGACAAGTAATAACAGGGCATCCGCCTATTGATTTACGTACTGATCAACGGAGATTGCTATTACTACAAACTCACATTGTCGATGCGAATCATTTCTCCTCGCAGTCATTCGTGTCATATATATATATATATAT
>NNCF01130505.1:4462-32713 GCA_002313205.1 Laupala kohalensis | reverse complement strand
GAAACTAACGCCAGTGAAGTCATGGGAATCATCAGCTCCTTAAAAAACAAATTTTCACGAGGCATAGATGATATACCTGAGTGTATTATTAAATCTTCGTCCCACGCTATATTAAATCCACTCGTAAATATTTTTAATAGATCTTTATCGGAAGGGGAGTTTCCCAACATACTTAAGAGAGCTAAAGTGAAACCTTTACACAAGAAAGGAAACAAACTTAATATTGGAAATTACCGACCAATATCTCTACTACCCACTTTCTCAAAAATCCTAGAAAAATTGTTCTATAAGCGTCTTCTAGATTTTTTATCAAAATATAACATTCTCTCTGACGATCAACACGGTTTTAGGAAATCCTTTTCCACTACAAGCGCCATATTTTCCTTCTTAAACGATGTTACCACATCTCTAGACAGTGGAGAAAATCCTCAGGGTGTTTTTCTTGACTTATCCAAAGCATTCGATGTCATCGATCACGGAATTCTCCTTACCAAATTGCATTCTTTAGGCATTCGTGGACTTCCACATCAATGGCTAACTTCTTATTTAAAAGATAGATATCAACAAGTAGAAATATCCTATACTAAAAATAAAATACTTGAGCGTTGTCTTTCAGAAACAAAGCCACTTACTTGCGGAGTACCCCAAGGATCAATTCTCGGCCCTATACTCTTTTTATTGTATGTGAACGACATGTCATCATCCACATCAGATTGCAAAATGGTTCTTTTTGCTGATGACACTAATTTACTATGTAAACACGCCAATGCTCAAAAAGTTTTGTCTAACCTTTCGACTTGGTTCCATGCAAATCGTCTCATTGTAAACACTGACAAAACAGTGTCTATGTCATTTCACAATAGTATCACAAAATCTTTACCCCAGGTTTCTCTTTCTTTAAACGGAACACAATTAAAAACTGTTACAAATACAAAATTCTTAGGTCTCCATATTCAAGACAACCTCAAATGGAATTGTCACATTGACAATCTTAATTCCCAATTAAGCAAATTGTGTTACGCATTCCGAATCTTAGTTAACGCAGTTAGTCCACGTATTTCCCGTTGCGTATATTTTGCAAACGTTTACTCCCATTTACGTTACGGCATTACCTTCTGGGGTAATTCCGGTCAGAGTATTCAAACTTTCAGAATTCAGAAGAGGATAGTTCGGATAATTTGTAAATCTCACCCCCGAAACTCTTGTAAACCTTTATTCAAGGAATTAAATATCTTAACACTTCCCTGCATTTATATTTATGAAACGGTCGTGTTTGTTAAGACCGAATTACTGAAGTGCCACCCTTGCTTTATACGAAACAGTCTCGTTCACGAACACTATACACGCAATAGTAGTAATATTCATCGCCCTAGAGTGTCAACCACTCTTTGCCAAAAGGGACCATACCATTCGGGAATCGTTCTATATAATTCCCTGCCCAAGAATATAAAAGATATTATGAAATTGAATATCTTCAAATCCGCGGTTAAAAACTACCTCCTGCACCAGTGCTTCTACACTGTAAAAGAATTTATTGATTTTAACAAAAGTTAAATTCGTCTTGTGCTTTATCACGCCATTGCTGTAGTACTTTTTAAACAACTTATAACAATTTCAAAAACTATTTTCTTGCATGATTGTGTTGTCTTATGGCTCATATTAATTTAGTTTTATGTGTACTCAACATTGGCACGTTTGTGTACATAAATTCTGTAGCCCCATCCTGGCCCGGGTTTTTCTCCGGTTTTCCTTCGGGTAGAGGCGGATTTATCATACAGGTTCTCTAGGCTTTGTCTAGGGGCGGGTCTATTGTAACAATAAATCGTGAATTTAGTGTTATTTCAATTTTTAAGCACTATACTCAGAATAATCTATAGTTCGATAATAACTTACATGTAATTTTTTGCTTAAAATTACAAACATATTGACATTCTATTAGTATTATAACTCGCAGCTAACTTTTTATCTTATCTAGGAATTTTTGCTGAATATTTTGAATCCGCCTCTGCCTTAGGGCCCTTGATCGGAATTGATGGGATGGTCCCTTGCTTGCTTCCAGAGAGTAAATTAGTTTATTGTCCTCCACGTGGTCATACGCAGTTTGTACTGTTTTTTGGACTATATTTATTTATTTATTTATTATCATATGCATTTCAGACAGCATGAAGTACATCTATTTCTTATCCATGCAAGGTCAAGTGAGAAAGGGGCAAATTATCCCCAATATTTTTTTTAATTTTTGGGATCCTCTTTAGATTAAACAATTATCGAATATACTTCTATGTGGAAAATTATGATATTTGAGAGTATTTATTCACAATAAAAATAATTATGCAGTTTTGAATTAATTTTATTTCTATAAATTGATAAAAAAAATTGTAATTTTTAAATTCTGAAACATAAATATATCTGTATACAACTTCAACATTTGTACCAAAAAATTTAACATATTTTGGTCATTTCCCTGACTTAGTACAAATTTCCCACAACTTTTCCTGGACCTGCAAAATCCTCAGACTTTTTCATATTTTGTTGTGTGAATGTTTATTTCAATATGCTGTATTTTTACCATGAAAGTTACAGAAAGCAACCTTACGAAGTTCCATCTAATTTACTTCAGGCAAATTGACAACTTCAGAGCAATGGGCTCACATCATAATTGCTTCATTTAATTCATTGTAACTTTAATACTCATGTTTGTTCAGAAAACAAGTAACGCATTTAAATAGTGATGTATTGTTGATCATTGTTGTACCTAGCTGATATTGATTTTCTTGTGTACCACAACTGATGTGAACCCATTGTTCTGAAGTTGTCAATTTGCTTGAGGATGATCCACAAAAATGATTGTAACATAGTATGTTATTTTACTTATTTGTGTTTAAGATTAAATATATGCCTGTTCTTAAAAATAGGGTCATTTTATTTGTTATTAATTACGCAGGTCTGAAAAAAAAAATTTCGTTGCATGAGATATTTTTGTTGAATTGTGTGTTTACAGGTCGCAGATTCTAAAAATGACTTCTATCACATCCCATCACACACAGTTTTTTTGCAAAATAAAAACAAATTTTTGATAAAAACACTAATTTATTTTAATGAACTAAACATTATATTTTCTTACAACTAATCAAAAAATTGTTTCTGATATTTATACATAATTTAGGTCTACTCTTTTTTCTTGTGAAACTTTTTGTTTTCTTCTCTTTGATGCTTCTCTGAACTCGTTTCTGATTTCCTTCTCTAGTTTCTCTATTTTGCATCCAACAGTAGTCAGCTAACATATTGACATCCCATCTTCCTTAGTAACGTCTCTTGATATCACAGACATCCTGGTGAAATCTTTCACTCTGTTCTTCACTGTAGTCTCCCAAGTTTTCAGGAAAATAGTCAATATGGGAGTGTAACAAATGAACTTTTAAGCTCATTTTGCATCCTTGAGTTTCAAATGCTGCCAGCATTCGTTGTACAATGGTTTTGTACTCAGGGTCCTCAGTATTCTCCAAAAACTTGTGCACTACATTCTTCAATGAGTCCTATGCTTCTTTTTCCTTTTCTCTCATTGTTTCCATAAAGAGGGTATCAGATCAAAGTTTTCTTATGATTAAAACTTCCTCTTTTAACTTGGCTTCTGACAGTTTCGGGAACTTGGAACACACATATCTGAAACAATCCCCATTTGTTGGCAGTGATTTGACAAACTGCTTTATATGCCCCAATTTAATGTGAAGAGGTGGAAATAAAACTTTTTTCTGGAGGAACCAAGGTTGTATTGATGATGTTTTTCTTGTCAGGGGCTAAACTGTCTCGTGGACAGTCAGTTTTTGTCCAGTGCAGCTGTCTAGCTCTACTACTCTATAAACAAAGAAAGCAAGGATATTTTGCATAACCTCCCTGCTGACCCAACAACATGGTTAGTGTTCTTCAATCTCCACAAACCACCCATTGATACTCACGATATTTGATTTTCCCCCATATGAACAGAGTTTCCCACAGGAAGAGGTGCAAATACATTTCCATTATGCAGCAAGACTGCTTTGAGGTTAGTTTTGATCCTAGCAGTTTGGCTACATCTTTTGAAAGACCTAAATCTCTCACTAGGTCGTTGAGCTCACTCTGAGAAAAAAGTTGAGGTCCCTCGTCAACAGGAAAATCTGAGCTAGATTCGTCCTGGGAAGCTAATGTGTCCGAGTCCTCTGACTCACTCAGAATGTCATCTTAATTAGAAGGTGGCTGTGGAACTGGTATTTCAGAGCCATGGGATACTGGACAAATAGCTAAGTCAAGGTTAAGGTAAGATATGTTTTGTATTAAATCTATTCACATCTACAGAGCAGAAGTAGCAGTCATTTGTGTGATTTTTCTGATCACACTATATCATAGGAATGCCAAAACAAAATTAGTTTTTCTTACCCTTAAACCACAAATGAAGACCCTCCTCACACCTTCTGCACACCTTATGTGGAGCCCATGTTTTGACTTGATCTCCAAGTTTAAATTTGAAATACGCAAAATAAACTTTCTTCACAAACTCACTTATGTTTCTTTGTTGATTTTTCACCGAGTATTTTCACCACAAATATAAAAGAAGCTGTCGGGAGAAAATACACAACCTCTGTGAGTCATATTCCAGAAATAAAAACACAAGCACAGTAGCGTTCGAATGCTGAATATAAGCCGAGTGTGGCATTAGATGGAAAAAGAGATACTGAACTTATTTAGCTTGTTGAAACATGATCTAATCCAACAGCAGGTTGTTTATATTTATTCCTAGTACCCCAGATAACATGTCAAAACATGCTCAACCTTAGTTTTAATGCCATGAAGTCTTAGTTTGAAGGCCATTATTTAAATAAAAATAATAATATTAAATTTTAAGTTAATTAGGAATTTTATGTTAAATACAAACAAAAACTGAGTGTAACAAAAAAAATTGATGTGATCAAATTTTTTTGGAATTTTTTTTGTTTTTACTAAGTTGAAATCTATAAGAAAATGTATAAAAATCCTATGCAGTTTTTTACATGCAGACAGAAAATATGACTAAATTAGGGTTAAATTGAAATTAATGAAATTTAAACTTCTAATAGACTTCAACAATGTAGGCCTAAAGAGAAACAAAAATTAACAGAAAAATCATCACCACACATTAGTAATATTACCAATGATGCAATACAAAGAAATACAGTACACTTAACATTAGCAAAAGCTATTACTTCAATGTTACTTCAATAGCATAGGCTAAAATAATAAATTCAACAATACACAAAATAACTCCTACTTCAGTGATTAAAAATAACATTAAACATAAATAAATAACCACTTGGTTAGGTTGGGAATAAAAAATTTTGTGAAATCAAAATTTCAACTATAGTAAACCTATCCCATAAAGTAAACAAATGAATTAGTGGAGGTAATAAGGCTTTATTTTTCAGCTTAAACTTCCACAAAATGATAAAGATGTTGTACCACACCTCATTATTATCTCAACATAAGACAAGTGTATGTCACATGATTAGTAAACAATTCTGATCATATGAATAAAAACTTTTTTGTAAAAAATGCAATAGCAAACTGCGAATGACCACATGGAGGGTAATAAACTAAGTTACTCTCCAGAAACAAGCAAGGGACCATTCCATCAATTCCAATCAAGGGCCCATGGGCAGAGGTGGATTTAATATTTACAAAAGAAATAATTCAATAAATACCTACTGTTATCCATTTATTATTCAAAATAAATTGTAGGGATTAGTGCAGTAAAAATTAGAGATTAATAAAACAAAAGTATTAATGACATTCCGGCCCAAGGAAAATCCACCACTACCCAAAGGAAAACCCAGGTCAGGATGGGGTTACAGAGATAATGTACACAACTGTGCCAAGGTTACGTACAGTTGGAATAAACTATTAAAAAACAAAAAGGAGCAAAATCAACATGTATGAAAAATGAATGTAATCAGTATCACTTACATCATCCAAAGTCATGTGGAAAACAATATTTATTAGGAAATTGAAACACTCATTAACTTCTTTTATTAAAATCAGTAAATTCTTTCACATTATAGACACAATAGCACATTAAAAAGCTTTACCGCAGATTTAAAGAGGTTCAATTTATTTATATCTTTTAGATTTGGGGGAAGGGAATTATAAAAAATTATTCCTGAATGACAAGGGCCTCTGTGTCAAAACATGGTTGACACGCCAGGACGATGAATATTACGAGCCTTATTATGAGTGTTGTTCATGAACTAGACTATTTCTTCTAAAGCAAGGGTGGGATTTTAATAGTTCTGCCTTAACAAACATGACTACTTCATAAATGTATATGCAAGGGAAAGGGAGAATATTTAATTCTCTAAATAAAGATTTACATGAATTTTGGGGGTGAGATTTACATATAATCCAAACTATTCTCTTTTTAATTCTATAAGTTTGAATGCTCTGAGTGGATTGGCCCCAGAAGATTATGCCATACTGTAAATGAGAATATACATTTGCAAAATACACGTAGCGAGAAATGTGTTGACTAACAATGTTGGCTAAAGTTCAGAATGCATATCATATTTTGCTTAGTTTGGAATTCAAATTATCAATATGGCAATTCCATTTGAGGTTGTCCTGAAGCCCTAAAAATTTTGTAATCTTGGTTGATTTTATTTGGGTTCCATTTAGCGAAAGGGATGTAGGAGGAAGACATGAAGATGAAGAATGACATTCTGATTACTGGATGACAACTGTTCTAAATAAAAATAAAATGACAGTACCTGTCTACTGCAGGTGCGCCACCCCCATTAGCATGCATTCTGGTAGCTGCAGCAGAATTCTCCACCCCAATCCCAGCCGCCGCCACAGCTTCCACCTGTTTCGGAGTAGCGTACTTCGAAGCAGCTATTATGTTGCCCCGTTCGTATATCTTGTAATCAGGTGGCGGTTGTCGCGGCGGCGCGGGCGCTGCAGCATCCACTACGAAACTCTCAATGGCACCGAGGGGCCGCTGCCTATCGGGTACAGCGGGCCGAGGACTGGAGCGTTGCCCTCTCTCAACTTCAGTCTCATATGATCCACCCGTCATCCGCCCCACACAAGGTGCGATGCGTCCGTAACCTGGCTCCGACCCGTCCTCACCCGTGTCTGCTGCTCTCGCCTCGTCACTAAGGCGGATGAAGCTTAGCTTTCGAATATATGGGTCCATTGTTTAACGAGAGACGTGGATTATCTGGTCGGCATAGCCAGCGAACATATTATACCTCGGGAAAAAACTGATGCCGTATTCTATAGTGAACAATGAATGTCCTCATGTATCATCTAGGGATCATACAACATCACACTAAGCAACGGCTACGAAGCACAAATAAGTTCTGTTCGACAGGATTAACGTGTCCCTAAACACCGCACAGTTAATTTGTGAAAGTCCAGAACGTCGGTAAGCACAAATGACAATGTCATTCTTCAACATCATCTCTAGAACAATTCATTACCGCGTCTACCTGAGTTAATTATACAAAGAAGACGTATTCTTCGTTTATTGTCAGCGAAGAAACTGAATGATGCAGGCGCTGCAATGCCTACGACCCCTATAACCTGCATTTGCACTCCTTCCGCTAGAACACATCCACTGGTTTCTAGCACGTCACAGTTCCAGGTCGCAGTAATGATATCTTCATAATCAGCTTATCGAGCCGAACTTTGGTATCTAATTGTCTTATCAAATAGACTATAAATGAAAGATTACCAAAATTCTTGAATACTGCCTGCACACTGCCCCTGGTAGTACCCATCATTCCCATAACTTTCATCGATTCGACTCTTTCGATATCCAACAGAACATTTACCTTCAATCGACTTCTCGATGGAAAATAGTTTATGGAGCTAGTCACGCCAACATCACGTACTGGCGTAGTATAGAAGGCTATGGTAGTTATAGTTCTTCCATCATAACCTATGCTGAAAGTAGTTCCTACAAAATCACTTCCTGTTCGACTCAATAAATATATATTTTCTTCAATATTTTTCAATGTCAGGCTAAAATGTGTGTTATTAGTCGCGCCGCAAACATCAAGGTTTAATTTTCTCATCAGAACATGGATATACTTCGTGTTTTTACCACCACATGCTCTATATCACTGAAGTGTCTCCTCGAAGGACTGACTGACAATGTTCTCTTTTCTCCCAATTTTCTTAAAACTCCTATTTAAAGCAAGAAAAGCGATCATACGGTGTCATAGAAGAACATGGAAGATTCTAAATTTTCCCATGTAACAATGTGACTAGTTTCTAGAGATGCAATTTCGTCTCTCTCTCTCATATTTACAGGAGATAAAATTGCGAGCGTTATCTAGATACGTCTCAAACACTTAAAATTTACTTCAACAGATATTGTTTTGTTGTATTAATGAAGCTTTTCAACGTGCAACCTGTAATTGCGCTACACCTGCCGAGGTAAAGCGTTTTTTGGCCAAATTTCACCTGGCGGTCCAAAGAGGGTTNATGAACAATGATGTTAGGTTAGCCATGAACAATGATGTTAGGTTTGTTAGACCCGGCGATTTAGTTTTAAGAAAATATGTTGTACGTGTGAAGATGGAGGCGATGGTGGAGGTAGCAGCACTCGCGGAAGGATATACGAAGAATAAGGTTATTTTTCTACGGCGTTGGACCGTGATGTGAAATTGGTCCGCGTTTTTTTAGGTGAGGAACGACTAATTTCTCACCTCTCGTTATTCTGTGCTCATCATTGCGTTTCCCGCTTCTTTTTCGAGGAAAATAACGTTGATGAAATCTGTCAAACTGTTCTTCCGTTGTTCTTCAGAAAGGCAGTTACGCAGTTTTTGCGCGTGCTTTTGCTATTGCCGCTTCTTACGAACTGATAACAATTTACAACCGTAGCTGAAGATGAATGCCTCAGTCAAGAAAGTTATAGTAAAATAAATAATTACATGCTATCTAATTGTACTTGATCATATAAAGCTTACACGACAATTTTTTGTTTTTCATGATCACCTTCTCTGATTATCTGGCCTTCGTAAGGGAGAGGAGGTCCCATTCAATGTTCGAAATGTGCTTCAGTGAACAAGAGGCAGAAGAAAGGATCTTCATTTTACTCGAAAAGGAAGTATATAAAACAAAAGGGTAGGGGATGAATAAATATAAATTCATTTTTTTAAGGTGTTAACTCCACCATGCCTTACAGACCTTTGCTCGGCATGCACGGGGATGAAAGATAGACAACCGGAACAAGTGGCACCTGTTTGTGAGCAAGTATCAGCTGGGCATTTGGAATCTTGTGCCAGTAGATTCACTGTCACAGGCAGAATGTCACCCCGAAGTAGTCACTTTTGTCTGCAAAAAGAGGAAATTGAACAAATGGTAATTTTAATTTTATTACTTTTCTTCTGGAACTCATTTGCAGTGAAATTTTGTCACTATGTGTTTGCACTGCAGCCTTCTACCTCTTGTCAAGTGGATGCATCTCCATTGGTTTTAAACCCTACTGTAGGTTCTGCCAGTTTAGTTAAACCTTATTACATAGGGACATCTATGCAGGTAAACTTTTAAATATTAATGTATGCTGTCAATAATTTTTACTACTCTGGAGTTTTTCATGATTTTCTGTGCATCCCTCAACCTGACATTACGATGTACAGAATTTCTCTTCCACCACCACAACAGGAAACTTCAGCTGTACGGATTCTAGTCCAACACACATTAATTTTTCCCTTCTGCTGGAACCTGATGTGTCCTCAAGTTCTTTTTCTTCTATCCATCCTGGCAAGGCTTTTAATAGTCAGCTGCAGGAGGCTATTGGAAGAGTAAATAGTTTTTTCTGCAGAATGGAGAGGTGTGGTTATATTCCCGAATTTCTGTCCCCAAGGTAAATTTTTTCAGTGTTACATTTTTTTCAGGTCTTCTTAACTTGAAGATCAAAGGTTTTGGATTCATATCCTGTGTCGTTGAAGGCTTCGGACTCCCCTCAGGTCTTCTTCTTTCCAACATATTAACATACCTTTAATTTCAGTGAAATCACTGCACAAGTTCTTCAAGTGGGACAGAGGACTGTACAAAAAATTGCCAAAAGGAGAGACTCTCACTACTCCTGGAAAGATCCATACTATGACAAAACCAACCCTGTGTGTCAATTTCACTAAAACCACTATACAACATTTAATTTATGACCTTCATTCTTAAAGTAAGTGCTTTGTGTAATGGATAATTTGCATTCATTTGCCATCGCTTATTTAATGCTGATAATTCTCTTACAGAAAAGCATTTTTCTGTGAAATCTCTCCTTATAACAATGAGGTTGGTCTCATTGTTATAATTAGTGTTATATCAAATGAAAGCACTGCATCATACATTACTCTTGTATTTTTTAGGAATGCAGAGATAGTTTTCTTGGTGGGGAAGAGCGATTGAAAGGGCTCTAATGACCTCGATGTTAACNCCCCCCCCCCCCCCGAAAAAGAGCAGTTGAATGTGTTTGAAATTCCTGTGGCAGGATGAAACACGGCTCTTTTGCTGATAGGGAATGACAAGACAAGGACCCCAGAAGTAGCTCTGTTCGAGTTTCAAACAATGGACAGAGGTACATTATCCTACACTGCGGTGGGGGGAGAGGGTGGATTCCTGAGGCCTCCCTGTATTTTAAATCTATGGCCAATGATGGAGACTACCATGGTGAAATGAAAGGGGAAAAAATTTAGAAGTGGTTGTTGAAACAACTGTTCCTAAACATAAAAGAAGGCTCGTGTATTATTTTGGATAATGCAAAGTACCATAAGAGAAAGGTGAGTATCCTGAAGTTTATTTTATATTAAATTTCTAAATTATCATTATTTTCCTTTTATTTTGTAACATTTTAGAAAAGTATTCTTCATTTCATTTGGTAATTGACTGAAACATTAAATTAAATTATAAAGTATTGATTTTATCATGATTTTAAGTTTCACCATTTCATTACATAATTTTTTCTCTTGTGTTGAAATTTCAATTTTTCATTTTTTGAAATGAGTCTGTTGGTTATATATTGCTTTTTAAGCCAGTTTTTCTTTCCTGTGTAACTACTTCATTTTCCGATGTATATTATTTTCAATACTTTTTGTTAATTAAATGAAGTTGCAGTAACACTTTGATACTTAGCTCAACTTGCTTGTACTCCATAATCGGTCATTCTGTTAATCAGTTCATAATATGTTGTTAAAAGATTTTAATTGTCTTTTTTCTTTAATATGGTGAAAATGATTCTAAAGCTTATCAGTTCTTGTTTCTTTTCCAGAATTAGGTCATACAATTGTATATTTGATTATATTAATGCCCACTTATTTCAACCCTCAAAATACTTTTCCTGCTTGTTTGGACACAACTTGTGGAATTGTCATAATTACCAAAGGTTATAGACAGTTTTATTTACCTTTCCCTTTCATTGATTGTCATGAAACCTATTAGATACAACTTTTAAATATTGATTAACTTTAAAAACTACCAATCCCCATGAAAAGTCAAAATATAATTATTCTCTTACATTTTGTAGTTGGGAGTCACCCAAAAGAGGGCTGGACCACTTTTATAGCTTGAGGCCTCCCATCAAAATTACATATGGTTGAACCCTATCACTTATAAATTCAAATTGGGCCAGGACCCTCTTATGTTTTATAGCTAAGGGTATCCCAAAAACAAAAATTACACAGGGTTGGGCTCTGTTGCACCAAAATCCATAACTGTGCAGGGTCAATTACTTATGTAATTTTTCATTCACTCAAATGAGTGTTCCCCTACAGTGAAGTTGTAATACTGATATGTACCCATTTTGGGGCGAGTTCTTTATACTTATGTTAAGTTAGTTACTTAATACTTGTTATTTGTATTACTTTATTGCCTTCTTCATGGTCATACATAGTCGGTAACTTTTTTTTTCATTAGATTTATTTTTCTTTTTATGATATTATGCATTGACTCTTGCTGAAAATGAAGTAAATTTTAACTCATACTCTGTTTCTTTGGAAGTGTTAGAATTAATTTCTGAGGTATTTTAGGAAACTGTCATAAGTATTAATAATTTTTGTCAATGTTGGGGACACATTTCAAGGACCTGTTAGAGCATTGAAAAGGTCTATTGGCGACTTTGCCAACCGGAAATAACATGGGAAAAGTAATGGAGGGAAATTTAATAGAGAAAATGAACACCAGAAAAAAGATCAGGAAATATAAATGATTTGTAGTTGAGAAGTTAGAAACACTACAGGAGTACACAATAGACAAAAAAAGAAAATTGTGAGAATGGGGAAAGAAGAACTAAAGGAGGACTCGGCAGCAAACCTCAGCATTGGAGGCAGGATTGGGGCAGATTCCACAATGAGGGTGAGAAGATCATTCAACTCGAGAGGTATGACTAATCTATGTGGGTGTGTTTGAAGAGAAGTGGGGATTTTTGTGAAATTCTGCTCTTATTTTCCTTTGCGATATTGTTTGCTTTTACTGAATTATGATATATTATTCAATTTTATTATTATTATTAGTTTCATTCATATGATTATGTAACTTTTATACTAGATAGTTTATTTGGAGAATGTTGTAGTGTGGAATACTGCAGTTGCAGATAAATATATTGGATGGACTCCTCTCTCCAATTTTTCTCCTGCATAGTGTATTTGTTTCATTATTTTCATAAGTTTTTTGGTGGAGTTATCCTGTTCATATGTACAAAGATGACAACATCATAAAGCAAGTAGTTTCTCTCACCCCATTCTGTTCCCCTTTTTGTTGTGCAGGTAGAGGGGTATCCACGCAAGAACTTCAGAAGGCAAGAAGTTAGATTGGCTGACCCAGAATGAGGTGCTCTTCTCAGGTGACATGACTGTGAAACAGCTTGTTGCCCTAGCAATGGAGGTGGCAGGTGAAGCCAGGTGTTCTTGCATTGTAGTACACTCAAGGGAATTTAATTTTCTCAATTGAATTTTACAAAATATTCCTTTTTCGTAAAGGTTGAATATTGAAGAAATTTTGAGTAAGGAAGAATCTGAGAAAGAAAGAAATTGTATGGCTTCCCCAGTACCATTGTCATTTCAACCACATTGAAATGGTTTGGGGCACAGTCAAGAGATTTTTTGTAAATCATGTTCGGGAATGTGAAAGTGAGGTAGAAGTGAAGGCATTGTGGGAGAGGGCATCGAGTGATGTCACTGCTGAAGACTGGCAAAAGTACATCAGACATGTTGATGATGTCATTGAGAAGTGCTACAGCATGGAATACCAGGCATCTTCACCAGACTCCACTCAGTATAGTCAATTTAAAATTACAATGACAGAAGATTATTTTGAAATTGATAATCCTGAGGATGAAGATAGTATAGATGTGTCAATATCTCTGCCAGTTGATTTCACTTTTGCTGGACCATCTGACATTCCTTCCACCTCTACACCTTGCTCACATCCAGACAGTAAGCTGAGGAGGAGTACATTGGAGCCATTCAATACTCCCTTCAAAGCTGAGTATGCCTCAACCAATCTCATTGCCCATGCTCTTTCGAGCCTCATGAGGCAATTACACTGTCTCAGCTCTGAAGTTGGTCCAGAGTAATCAAAATACTCTGAGGGCCCTCGAGGATGAGTGTGATATTCTCTCTAAGGATCCTGTCTTGCATGGGTTCCTTCATGACCATGTATATTCACCTGATACTGTCAGATGTGCATCCATTGGCAGCCAAGTATAATAAACCTTAAAGTTGATTGTTTCTTTCCTAGTCAGTCAATAACTGCTATCTTCATTTTTTCTGTTACATGTGTCCTCTGATTGGACCATCATTAACCTATCCGTAAATGTCACCTCTCCCTGCTGCTTGAAGGGAAAAAATTTAATGATGTGGTAAGTTCAAATATATTCCAGACTAAAATTATTCTGGTAAAGAACTCAATTCATTTTATGTAGAGTTATGAAATACAGTGAAATTCCTCTATAACAGACACTCATAAGATCTTATAATTCTCTGCTACAGAGAAGTGTTATTTTTTTTTAAGTTTAGGTCAATGTAGAATAATAATATAGGTAGTGAAAAAGTGTCCTCTATTGAGAAGTGTCCGTTAATGGAAGTTTCATTGTATAAATTTTACCTTTCATGGGCATAAATAATACATTTCCATCCATTTTACTCTTCTGTGGTTTGCTTTTGAAGATCATAGAAGCATACCTTCACCTTGTGAGGAAGAGAGAAGAGGAGAATGGGTTCCCCTAGGTGTACACCTTTAACCCTTTTATCCACAACTACTATCTCATGGTTATGAAGGAGTACGCAATTCAACCAGGGATAATCATACGAAGGTAAGGTGCTGATAACTGGGATTTCTGTATTTATTTGTTGAGTCTCTTATATGATTGCTTTGCTTTAAAGTCTGTGGACATATTTAAGTTAGTCGGTGTGCCTGTTATTTTGGGCAATGATCCCTACCAACACTGCTGTTAGGCTGTAATGGACATGAAGTGCAAGACACTCGATAGTATTGGAGTAGACCGGCAAAAGGTTCTTCTTCTTGTTATGGGGTTCTTCCGTGAAGATTGTAAAGTGAAAAGGGAGTAAGAATTCCCTAGTGAAGAGTAAGTATGTGTTTGGCGAACACGGGTCCCCGAGCTGAGTCTGGCATTACTTCCACTTGTGCCATGCTCCTTCCTTTCTCTTTCCTGACCTCCCTTGGTCACCTTTTGTTCTTTTCGATCCCGACGCCATTAGGGCTATCTTTCATTTTCCTCATTCCTCTCATTTTTTGTCCCCCCTCCATTTGATGTATGTTGTGAGATATGTTTTGGTGTGTTGTAGGAGGGTTTTTAGTGGGTAGGGTTGAATCATTCGACGAGTCCCACACGCAGGGAGTCATGTTGACTCTCCCTAGTGCGTAACTGCATTTTCCCTACATGTACAAGTTTTTCGGGCTCCAATGACCTTTGATGTCGACATGAGCCGTAAAGCCCCACACACAAAAAAAAAAAGAGTGGAAGACTCTAATAGCCAAGGTTGTTTCTGTTCTGTTAAGTTGTTTTTGGGTTTGTTTTAGTATCTTCATCTTGTAACTTGACAAAACATTTTCTTTTCCCTTCAGAATATCCCTTTGCAAAATAATGGCATTGACTGTAGTGTATTTTTATGCCTTTACATGGAGAATCTCACCAGGAGGAACAGTGGATTTAACTTCCACCAAGAATCCATCTCATTTCCCCGTGGGTTGATGGCATTTGAGATTCTCTCGAAAAAATTATTTCCACGGCCTCACCAAATTGTGAAGTAGATGGTGCAGTTCCTAGGAGATAAAGAATTGTGAAGAGAAGATGATTTCTCAAGCAAAGCTATTTATGAAAGGGATACAGGAGGGTTTGTAGAGGGTATGGCCACGTAATTTGGCGAGTCCCACACATGGGAAAGGGCCACTTCAGTTCTCTCCCTGTGGTGTGTAACTGCATTTTCCCTACCTGCAGCAGGAAAAAAAGAATGAATGGATTGATTGGTTTACAAGATACACATGTATAATACAATGTAAAAATGCACAAGTACCCAAACCTAAGGCTTCCCTACTTTTCCTCCAGATAGCTAGACTCTTCCAACTTCTTATGACTTAGTTTATTTATAGTGCAAGCTTTTTTAATCTGACTTTTGTTCGTGAGAATATTTTTGTGGGTGTAAAAGGACTGAGGACTTGTGTGTGTTTGTGAGTGCATGTTGAGACCGATGTATGGTATGATTTGTTTTACTGGGTGTATTTCTATAATTTTATTGTTCCTTGACAGTGATAATATTTATTTATAATACATTTAATTGTAGCTTCTTTCATTGGAGATGGTGTGAATGTGAGGTAACTTGTCAACAATAATTTGGAATAAAAATTATAGCACAAGTGGTGTAATTTCACTAATTAATTAATTTCTCAGAAATAGATAAAATTTTCACTATGAAATGTTGGTTGCCTGAAAGTAATTGTTTTACATAAACTTATTCTAGTAGATTCTAAAGGAACACATTCAATGCTAGTGGTTAGACAGTTGAAACATTTATTTTCCATTTCAATTTTTGAATCTCCTAATGTTACAGTTACCTTTATTTTCAGAAATTTATGAAAATTTAATTTTCATACATTTCAGAATTAGGTGATCTGTATATTTTTTATATTATTTTAATGGCTGTTTCCAGAGTTTTAATTTATACCAACCGCTACAGTTGTTCAAAGAAATACTGTAGAAATGTTATGGACTTCTCCCAATATCTCATTATGTAAATAGCTACCACTTATGTGTAATTTTCAATTTTAGTGAATTAATTTTGATATTTTTTCTGGTTGTGGCTATTCAAGAGAATTGATTCATAAGTTATTTTGTCATATATGGTGTTTTTTTTTACAATAAATTTATGTATTGAACATCATTGTTAAGATCAATGTTTATGACATATAAATGAGTGAGACTTTTCCTAAATTGCATTCCTTTTATTTAACCCTATTCACTGTAGTTATTTTGAACTTCTTTGGTGAGATTTTCGATAACAGGCCTCAACTATTGAGTGTTATGAAGTTCTTTGCATTATTCAACATCATTCACCTCGTAATTCAATACTACTACATAGCCTTGTGTATAGACTCGTTGACAGAAATTATGACAAATTGTTGAAACAAAGTTACTCAGGTATAATGAAATTGAAAACTTACTATTAAGTAAAAGGTAAGTTAACTGGAAAGCTNCTTTAGGGCTCGTCAACATCGAGGTCATTAGAGCCCAACTTGAACTGCAATAATATAGATAATTAGAACAAGAATTTAAATCTGATAACAAAATTGAAGAAACATTATTGAATTATATTATTATTTAGATAAAGTTCACATCTATTTCAGGAGGCACTGGTCCACAAAGTTGTTTTTTGTTACTGGAGCAACATGATGATAAAACCAGTTAAAACGTTACTCAGTAGATCACGTTATATACTTTCCACTTTTTCACGTCCTCACTACTAAAATATAACTGCTTGTAAGAAATAAATTGAAAAAGAATTAACATTTACAAAAGAATTTTGAACATAACTCTCAGTCTTCTTATTAATCCATACTGGAACTATTTCTTAACACTGGAGCTCAGGTTTCACAGAAGATTGTAGTGTACCATCTGTGAATCTTGATGAGAAATTGCGCTACGGTTACACACTTTATTGGCGGTATATGAATATACATAGGATTGGCTGGGTATACTATCACTGGGTGCTTTTCATTCAGAAACAGCAGTAGTTAACCATCAGGGAATTACCGTAAAGTTAATTAATATATTTAAATATTAATCTCAAAGCACTCTATTGTCTCAGAATTGGAAGTTAAAAATTTTCCATGTTCAATATTTGTTACTTTTCAGCATTCCAAAATATTCATTTTTTTTACAAAATTGATTATTTAAATTTGTTAATATTATATAATTGTTGCTCTTCTCAAGATTTTGAAAAGAATTTCTTTCTAATCAACTCTTAAAAACTGCACTGGGGTATCAAGCACTCCGAGGAGAAAGAAAATTGATTGGAATTTACGTTCAAAAGACAAAAAATTAAAACAAAAATGAGTGCACCACTTGAATGTTAAAAATGTGCAATTGTAGTGAATTGTTTAAAAGGAGAGGAAAAATCCATATAAATGAAATTGATATGTGTTCTTTGAGTTTTTTTCTTGAATCCAGAAACAATATTGTTACCCTTATGCTAAATCAATTCCATTGAATTTATCTTATTGAGTAGCTGAAAATTCTGTACTCGATTATCTGGTGGTCAAGAGTCAACCTCTATAAACTGGCTGAGAATGTTCAGCCAGATAATAAATGAGAATTAATTATGAGCGAACAGCTATACAGTATCAAACTAAAAATGAGAGAAATGTAAAAAAGTTAAAAGATTTTGCAGGATATTCTTTAGGCGAAAAACCAACAATAAGAACATGCTATTTTCTTCTATTTGATGGAGCATCTACTGTACAGATAATAAGTTCATTTTATTAACGTGCGGTGAAGGTCAGGCACTGTATAAAGAGGATGAAAATTTTCAGCCACTTAATAGAATAACTGTTTCATTGATTATCGGCCAGCTCTATATAAAGAGGCTGATTTTACTATCGAGCTGTGACATAAACATAATACACTAACAATCATTTTATAACTATCTGAAGCCATTCTTTACTTTTTTATAGAATGTAGCAATTTTAGCTATTCGATATAAAATAATCTCTATCAATCATAAGCTGAAGAACTTCAGTGAACACAAAATGCCTGTATTCATTTAGTATATGAGTAAAAAAATGTTTGATCACATTTCTATATGCTTTGTACAGGAAAAACCACTTTTTTAACACATCAATCCACTTCAAAATTACATTTATTTGTTTATTTTGTATTTATTCTTTCTTACTTTTCCTCCAGTTTGTCTTATATTTAAAAAGTTTTATTTTGTAATAAAATATCAGTGTTGTACATGGTATTATATCAAAAACGTTTTTATATTTGCTACCTTTCAGTTTTATGCAACTAAATTAGTATATTTCTGCAATTCTAAATGTAAAATTTTATGAACTATTTTTTATGTAGTGTAGTATAACTTCTGTATACATGTAAGTGGTTATGGGCAGAAAAGTGGGTCAGATGGCCCGAGTCTTGCCACATAATAAAGGTATTATTATTATTATTATTATTATTATTATTGAAAACGTGAAACATAGAATCTTTTGTCTTGTTACATACGTGCTATATTGCACAATCTTTATAATAGTGAATTAAAAATGGATACTTTCTGAAAGCATTTGGAGTTATAGTGTACCACAATACTAAATCAATTGTTCAATATTCAATTTCTTATTTTCTGCTACTACGTGTAGTATTTTCCTTTAATCAAATCAGTTAGCTTATGTGTACCTGGCTAATATTTCCCCATACTTTCACTTCATATTTTAATTTTGATTCTACAAGTGCTTTATATAGTGTTTTCAATATTGTTTTGTTTATGTAGGATTTTATTGCATAAAAATACCCCAAAATCCTTTTCAATCTTCTTAAACACCATGTCAACATGTTTACAAAATTTCAAGTGGTTCTAAATCTAAAGTAACTTCCAAATAATTATATTCATTCACAGCGCTCAAATTTTCAGTCACAGTTAATGTTGAAAGTACTCTTAGTGAGTTATGTATTTTACTTTTCTGCATATTTGTTTTCATACATGTTTTAAACACATTACCTTGGTGTTTAAAGAATGATAATATTGCGCCATCAACATACACAGGAAATCTAAATTTTCTAACATCAAATAAATTATTTACTTAAATAATAAATTAGACAAAGATCGGCCAAATTTCAACTTTCGGTCCAAAGAGGGTTCGAAAAAATGATTAATGTCATAATACTACAAATATTATTACGGTTCCGAAAATATAAGTCGTATTCCTCGCTCTTCATATTTACGGTAGTTATAAAGAAATAATGTTCCGCACTATTTTCTTCTCTCCGCCACCGTTTATGTTAGTATGTTAGTTATAATATGAACAATTATAATGAACAATGATGTTAGGTTAGCCATGAACAATGATATTAGGTTTGTTAGACCCGGCGATTTAGTTTTAAGAAAATATGTTGTACGTGTGAAGATGGAGGCGATGGTGGAGGTAGCAGCACTCGCGGAAGGATATACGAAGAATAAAGTTATTTTTCTATGGCGTTGGACCGAAAGGTGAAATTGGTCCAAAAACAGGATATGAATAACACGAAAGCTTTACTTATCTCCAAACCACACAAGACAAGATAGGAATACAATAAAACCGTAACTATAAACAAACATCGACACGTAAGACCTCTGGCGGCCAACATTGGAACTAGGATCCGTCTCGAATATTCACAACACGCTTCCTATTTGGGATGAGTCACTGTTGCACCATTGCGGATTCGTTCTCGCAGGAAATGGTGGCGAACATCTATGTGGTTCGTTCGTGCCTGGTAAGCGCCATTCAGAGCAAGGTTCGGCGCTCCCTGTTTGTCAACTCGAAGCTCAATAGGTCTCTTCGCTGATGTAGGAAACAATTCTGAAGATAAACCCCTCAACCATAGTGTCTCTTGCGCGGCAGACGACATGGCCATATATTCAGCCTCTGTGGTACTCAATGCGATAGTTGGCTTCTTCTTCGTAGACCATGACAAAGCGGAGCCATTCTTCAAGAAGACGTACCCAGTTACTGAACTTCCATCAACACCGCTGGCCCAGCCTGAGTCAGAGTAGCCAATAATGTGAGTCATTCTGACCGGAGTATTCAAGCTGAAAATCAATGGTGCCCTTGAGATATCGAAATATTTTCTTGATGCCCAGTGTTCCTTCCCCGGATTTTCGTTGAATCGGCTGACATAGCTCACTGCAAAATTTATGTCTGGGCGAGATACTTGGGACGCAAAAAGACTTCCCACAGCCTCTTGATACGGAATCTTTTCCATTTCCTTTTTTGCTGAAGATGTCGAAGGACACTGTTTCTTAGATAGTTGGAGCCCCGAAGTCAAGGGCGTCTTGGATGGATTACAATCCTGCATGTTGAACGTCTTCAACATTCGTTTGATATAGCGAGATTTATTGATCCAAAATTTCTTCTCACTTCGATTGTTTGATTTCGAAATCCAAAATATATTTGGCTTTGCCCATATGTCATCGTGAATATTGACGTCAATTCCTTCTTCAATGCTTCCTTCATTTCTTCGTCATTAGACATCATCAAAAGGTCGTCAACACAGACTGCAACAATCAGAATCTTTCCATCGTCAATTCGATAGTAGATGCAAGAGTCGAACGTAGACTGTCGGAGCTTGGCTTCTTTCAAGCACTTGTCAAGCTTAATGTTCCAGACCCTGCTAGCCTNATGCTAGCCTGCTTCAGGCCATATAGGATTTTCTTCAAACGGCAAACCTTGTTGGTTCCATTATACGACTCGGGGGGCAGCATATAAATTTCTTCGGTCAATTCCCTCTGGAGGAATGTGGTGACGGCGTCCATCTGGTCAATTTCGGCAGCCAATGTCAGAAGATATCGGATGGAATTGTAGCGGATAACTGGTGAATATGATTCTTCATAGTCAACGCCTTTGATCTGTAAGCGACCCTTTACAACTAGCCGAGCTTTGTAAGTCACATTCTGCGCAGAACCAATTTTGATTTTTAGCACCCACTTGCTTTTTAAGGGTTTTCGCCCTGGCGGCAGATCCACTAATTCCCAAGTTCCATTATCAATTTGTGCCTTATACTCCCTGCCCATAGTCTTACGCCATTCTTCTCCGTCAGGGCGAGAGAGAGAGAGAGCTGCATTGACCGTGAGATGATCATCTGAAATTGCGGTTGAGGCAAAATTCAGGTCAGAATCTTGTAGATGAGTCGGTGGTTTTCAAAAATGAGTTTGTTTTCGCGTAGGTACGTATTCAACTGTTGCTGGTTGAGAAGGAATGTAATCAGAGTCAGTCCCAGCAGTTGATGAAGCAACGGTCGTTTCTGAATCAGTGGAATCATTGGAAAACCCTTGGAAATCCTCTGATGCATCCCCATACGCTGTAACTGTAGAGGTATCGGGAGACTCGGGGTTAACGAGGGTAGATACATCGTCAATTTCAGAACTGATGTTATCTGAAAAGACGTCATCAGTTTTTTATGAATCAGGAAAGAAAAATTCATTCCTCGAAATATCACCAGTTTTCTTGAGCAGTGGCGAGTCCATCTCGCTCTCAGAAAATGATGTCTCTCGAGGCAAAAACTGTGGATTTTTCTCGAAAGTCCATAGACATCGAATAGTCGATAGGCTTTACTCGTTAAACTATAACCGACTAAAATGCATGGTTTTGATTTAAGATCCAATTTTTTGCGGGTTGCCGCCAGAACATGCGCATATGCTTTCCATCCAACCACGCGTATATGCCTCACTGCAAGTTTTCTACCTGTCCAGATCTCTTCCAGAGTTTTCTTGACACGTCTTGAAGGACTACGGTTGAGTAAATACACGGCGTTGTAAGCAGCCTTGCCCAGAATGAGTTGGGTAGTGCTGACTCATTGAGCAGACACCTGACGCGCTCCATTATGGTTCGGTTGAGTCGTTCTACCTTCCCGTTCTGCTGTGGACTGTGGGGACAGTAGTCTGATGCTGGAGTACGGTCCCGCAATTTCCGAATGTATTAGATCTAGAATTCTCGCAGATCTAGAAAATCGGGAAAAGGCAAACGCTGACTTTTGCCTATGGCACAAGGCTCACACAAAATCCTCGGGTACCTTCAAATTGGCGTCCAACCCGTAGACTAAGTTCTTCAACTTGTCCAAATTCGATAATCTAGTGTGGGCTAAACGGCTGTGCACAATATACCAGAATTACAAGCCGAGAAATAAGCCGAGTTGGGTGTACCCAAATCCAAGTTGAACAGATTATTCTTAAAGGTGGCAGATGCTAGAACTTCACAGTTTGCATCAAGAACTCGCGCACCTTTGAAATCGAAACTACTGAGTTCCCATTATTCACTATTTGGCTAACAGGAAGCAAATTGACTCTCAACCCAAGAACATGATTAACGTTTGTTACCTTAGTGGGCAACACAGTTCCATTAATCTTGACTGGCAATTTTATATCACCAACACTATTGGAATTCATAGTTCTCTGATGATTAGCGGTACTGAAGCCAACCTTTGCGGGCCTGAGGTTACTTGCAAAATAGTTCTCACTTTTGGCTAAATGAACAGAACAGCCAGAATCAAGAAACCAATCGTTTTCTTCGGAAGAACACTGCACTGACAGAGCGGTAAACATAGAGCGCATCGGTTTGTTTTTGTATGGGCGCTTATCACCGTTATCATCGTCCCGAACCCGGTCGCAATTTTTCGCGGTATGTCCCTAATACCCATTGCATTTGAAACAACGCGGTCCTTTTCGGTTGCAGTTGTTGTTCGAAGCAGATGAATGAATTGACTTTTGTGTGGCGGACTTGCCCTTACCTCGGTTCGGTCTAGAGAACATGGCGGCGAATTTTTCATCTTACTCATGACCAAAATCGGAAATTTCTTGAAACAATCTCATTTTTAGTGAATCGGACGTAATTCGGATTCCGGCACTTTCGAGTCCCATGATTATAGGGCTGTACTTCTCAGGTAAACCGGCGAGCATTATCGTGCCTACCCATTCGTCACTTACCTCCATTTTAACGGCTGTCAATTTGTGTGCTGTCGTGATAATTTTATTCACGTACTCCTCGACGGATGTGCAATTCTCAATAGATCTTCGTGCTCGAGATAAGTTTTGACCGCGAACTTCCAAGTATCAAAATTCTGACGTCCCTGTAGCTTTTCGATCAGAGGGAGAGAGGAGTTCGAACACGACATTTTCGCAACAAATGTTTTTCGGATACTGAACTAACACGATTATAAGCGGACAGTCTGGGCCCATAACCTCTTGTTGTGGAAGGAAAAGAACACAGGATATGAAAAACACGAAAGCTTTACTTAGCTCCAAACCACACAAGAAAAGATAGGAATACAATAAAAGTAGCTATAAACAAACTTCGACATGTAAGACCTCTGGCGGCCAACATTGGAACTAGGACTCACAACAGTAACTGGGTAGCTCTGGATCCTAGTGCAAGAGATCCTAGTCAAGAGCAGGACCCCGTATCCCAGTCAAAAAAATTTTGAAATAAAACTTTATACTCCATATTTTCAACTTAAATTTTAGTTCAATGTTCCAAGCATTGCATTAGTATAGAAATACAATCATTGCCCTTGTTTAAAACTTTTTTTCTGTCTTTAGCATTTGCAAATTTGTTATTTTCATGAGTTAAATCCATTTCAGAAACTGCTTTTGATTCAATCAAGAATAAAGCTGGACTACAAAAGTCTACTTTGACCCATTTGTTGTTTATTATCATTTTCAATTTACTAAAGTATCTTTCTAGACTTGCCTCTGTTACAGGTAACATGAGAAACCATGAAAATGCTACATGTGACTGGATGAAGTTACTTTCAAGTACCCCATATTTGTCAGTAATCAATTAAGAAATCCTTTGTTGACATTTTATCATGTATATCTTTCCTAACAAGAGTTAAAAGGTGCTGATATTGAACTGCTATAGAGGACTCTATGATTACAGAATATTTGTTAGAAACACGAATACATTTTTGCAAAAGAATTTCTGCGCTAGAGCTTGTTATAATTTTAGGACCCAAAAAATCAAAATAATTCTGATCTATTTTAATACATTTCAATCGTGATGCAATTTGCTCAGTAACGTGGTCAAAATTGTACAATAGTACATTGACTTTGAATAGTTCTTCAGCTTTATCAAATCTATGATCTCTAGATATTTCATCATAATGTTCTTTTATTAATGTTTGTCATTTAGATTTAAAATTAGCCTCAATGTTCCATTTCTTCGTCCAGTCCATTGCTTCACTTTTTGTTTCTTTGAAAGAGTCCCTTTACAATTTAAAAATATTTCACTCAGCTTCAAACTGTTACATATGCATTGAGATTGATGTCTTTTTTTTTGTTTGTTTTTTTCCATAAACTTTTAGACGCAAAATTGATATCACTTAAACATTTGAAAATCAAAACTGTTATGAAAAACTGAAAAGAAGACATTTGATTTATAAGAGCTTAGGTTTCAAGTTTTTCACTCTGTTTAGAAGACTTTGGGGTAGAGATTTTAAAATATGAATAAAAATCCATGTATAACTGTTGAAAGTGAAGAAATTCTTTTGGTAGGATAGTTTTTTCAACGTGACTTCCAATTCAGGCATAAATGATGCCAATACATCCCAATGTTTGACACTTAAACCATAAAATGAATAAATGTTTTGAATAATTTCAATTTTTTTTTATATTTCACTGCTTTCACGTACAGCATCGTTCGCAACAAGGTTAAGATTATGACCCGCACGGTGAACATATTCAGCTTTTTGCTGAATATTTTTTGTTTCCTGTTTATTTGTTGTTTTTTTGTAGAAATATTTAAAGAATCTAATATATCCAACACCTCATTAGTTCTCCCACAACTGATTGGATTTTTAGATGATAAAATCCTAAACTATTTATTTTATTTGGAGACTTATTGGAATTAATTTTTCGTTGTGTTTAACAATAGCAGTTCTAATTACAATGCTTACATATCTATATTGTTCTGTCTTGTGCTATGTCAAGTAAAACAGGAAAAATGGACACGAATTTATTTGTGCTATGAAGTCTGATGATAATTTTTGAGAAAGGTACTTTATTATTTCAATTTGGGATTTTTGAGCTTAAATCAGAGACGGATTTAGATATATACACAATAAAGGCAATTGCCTATATTGCAGTGTAAGATTTTGGGAACGCAAAAAGAAAGTGAAGGAAAAATAACATTTGGAAAAAATGTTTGTTCTTTAAATATGCTTTTTGTTGTTTTTATAATGCTCTCTAAAATATTATTTTCAAGATTTTTGTTGGATCAGCGAAGATTTCCTGGGAATTATGAGAGTTAACTAACTTATAAGTGTTTTTAGGTAGGTTTATTTTTGGTTTTTAGATAGTTATATTATTTATACTACTTTGTACCTTATAATAAATAAGAAAAATAAATAAACAAAAATAAATAATTATTACTTTATTGATAAATTGTATAAATAATAATAAAATATTTAAAATATGTGCCAATCTTTTAAATCTGCCTCTGGCGTAAATAATAAATAAATAGTTCATAAAGGCATTTTTAACATTTGTTTCATAACATTTTCATACTCAGCTAGAAACTTGATTGTGATAAAAATTACTATTATAAACTTTATTGTCAAGAAAGCAGTTACAAACTGCATATGACCACATGGAGGATTATAAACTAATTTTACTCTCCAGAAGCAAGCAAGGAACCATCCCATCAATTCCGATCAAGGACCCTAAGGTAAAGGTAGATTTAACATTACAACATACTGCTAACAATAAAAATAGTTTGGCACATGTTATAGTATTAACATAATACCAACAAATATTGTATTTAATAAAACACAAAAAAGTCATTTCACAAGTACATATTATTATCAAACTATAAATTATTTGGAAAGTATTGTTGATTAATAGTACCTATTAAATAACACTTAATTCACAAATAATTATTTAAATAGATGCTGCCCTAGGCAGAAGCCTAACAAGTATTTATAAAAAACACCTACCCGAAGGTAAACTGGAGAAAAACTCAGGTCAGGATGAACGTTATTAATGATAATAATAATTAATATTTAATGATAATAATAATACAGAATTAATGATAATAATAAATTTATTGTCAAACAAACAGTACAAACTGCGTATGACCACGTGGAGGACAATAAACTAATTTACTCTCTGGAAGCAAGCAAGGGACCATCCCATCAATTCCGATCAAGGGCCCTAAGGCAGAGGCGGATTCAAAATTTCAGCAAAAGTACCTAGATAAGATAAAAAATTAGCAGCGAGTTGTAATACTAATAGAAAGTCAATATGTTTGTAATTTAACGCAAATATGTTTGTAGATTTACATGTACAAGTTATTATCGAATTATAGATTATTCTGAATATAGTGTTTAAAAATCATAAGAGTTGAAAAAACACTAAATTCACGATTGATTGTTACAATAAACACGCCCCTACACAAAGCCTAGAGAACCTGTATAAGAAATCCGCCTCTAGCTGAAGGAAAACCGGAGCAAAACCCGGGCCAAGATGGAGCTATACAATATATGTACACAACCGTGCCAAAGTTGAGTACACATAAAACTAAATTACTATGAGCCATAAGACAACACAATCATGCAAGAAAATAGATTTTTTGAAATTGTTAAAAGTTATTTAAAAAGTACTACAGCAATGGCGTGATAAAGTGCATGACGGATTTAACTTTTATTAAAATCAATAAATTCTTTTACAGTGTACAAGCACTGGTGCAGGAGGTTGTTTTTAACCGCGGATTTGAAGATATTCAATTTTATAATATCTTTTATATTCTTGGGTAGGGAATTATATAGAACGATTCCTGAATGATAAGGTCCTTTTTGGCAAAGAGTGGTTGACACTCTAGGGCGATGAATATTATTACTATTGTGAGTATTGAGTACGTGAACGAGACTGTTTCGTAAAAGCAAAGGTGGCACTTCAGTAATTCGGTCGTAACAAACAAGACTGTTTCATAAATATAAATGCAGGGAAGTGTTAAGATATTTAATTCCTTGAATAAAGGTTTACAAGAGTTTCGGGGGTGAGATTTACAAATTATCCGAACTATCCTCTTCTGAATTCTGAAAGTTTGAATACTCTGACCGGAATTACCCCAGAAGGTAATGCCGTAACGTAAATGGGAGTAAACGTTTGCAAAATATACGCAACGGGAAATACGTGGACTAACTGCGTTAACTAAGATTCGGAATGCGTAACACAATTTGCTTAATTGGGAATTAAGATTGTCAATGTGACAATTCCATTTGAGGTTGTCTTGAATATGGAGACCTAAGAATTTTGTATTTGTAACAGTTTTTAATTGTGTTCCGTTTAAAGAAAGAGAAACCTGGGGTAAAGATTTTGTGATACTATTGTGAAATGACATAGACACTGTTTTGTCAGTGTTTACAATGAGACGATTTGCATGGAACCAAGTCGAAAGGTTAGACAAAACTTTTTGAGCATTGGCGTGTTTACATAGTAAATTAGTGTCATCAGCAAAAAGAATCCTTTTACAATCTGATGTGGATGATGACATATCGTTCATATACAATAAAAACAGTATAGGGCCGAGAATTGATCCTTGGGGTACTCCGCAAGTAATTGTCTTTGTGTCTGAAAGACAACGCTGAAGTATTTTATTTTTAGTATAGGATATTTCGACCTGTTGATATCTATCCTTTAAATCNGAATGCCTAAAGAATGCAATTTTGAAAGGAGAATTTCGTGATCGATGACATCGAATGCTTTGGATAAGTCAAGAAAAACACCCTGAGGATTTTCTCCACGGTCAAGAGATGTGGTAACATCGTTTATGAAGGAACATATGGCGTTTGTAGTGGAAACGAATTTCATAAAACAGTGTTGATCGTCAGAGAGAATGTTATTTTTTGTTAAAAAAATCTAGAAGACGCTTATAGAATAATTTTTCTAGGATTTTTGAGAAAGTGGGTAGTAGAGATATTGGTCGGTAATTTCCAATATTAAGTTTGTTTCCTTTCTTGTGTAAAGGTTTCACTTTAGCTCTCTTAAATAT
>NNCF01130504.1:672195-703394 GCA_002313205.1 Laupala kohalensis | reverse complement strand
GCCACAACACTGAACCTTGTGTAAAAATCGATAGGTCGTCAAGAGCCGTGACTGGTGTGAATGATCTGAATTGTGAGTGAAAGAATATGTACCTAGAGCGTTAAATCGCATATGTTGACTGTCTAGTTTGAAACAGAACGCAAGGGCACAGAAATCCTAAGTACAGCTATATTTTTGTGTGGGGCTTTAGGGCTCGTCAACATCGAGGTCATTAGAGCCCTTTAAACTTGTACAGGTGGGGAAAATGCAGTTACCCACTAGGGAGAGCCAACATGACTCTCCTCGCGTGTGGGACTCACCGAATGCCCACTAAAACCCCTCCGGAATTACTACTCAAAACTCAAATCCCAACATATCTCAAGACTTCACATAAAACATTTTTAAAAAAGAAGAAAAAGGAAAATGAAAGATACCCTAGTCTTAATAGCGTCGGGATCGAAAAGAACAAGAGGTGACCAAGGAAGTTCAGGAAAGAGAAAGGAAGGAACCTTGCTCAAGTAAGTGGAAGTAATGCCAGACTCAGCTCGGGGCCCCGTGTTCGCCAAACACGTACTTACTAGATGTAAGTCCCCTGGGGGGAGTACAGCTGTAATTAGAAGTTACTAAATAGGCATGTATCGTGAAGCCATGTAGGTAAGCAGTTGAATACGTAGAGGAGAGTAATTAAATAATTGAATAAATGAATAATTGAATAAGATTAATTGAATACGTCAATGAGATATATGTGTATCTGGAATTAGTATATAAAGAATGACTGTCGATACCACTAATGAAACCTAAATATAGATGCTCATAAAATTTCAGCATTCGAACTGAAATTGAAAACAAGTGCAAAACGTCATATTAGCAAGTCACAAGGGCACAAAGTATAAGCAGAATCTAGAAATCACGAAAAAATTAATTAGCAAATAATAGTAGGATAACATTACACGGTAATAGGAAATTAAACGAAAAACAGAACTACCAGAGCAAACGAAAGCAGTGGAAATTACATAAACCGGCACAAATTATTCAAATGCGATAGATAATTAGTAATTTAAAAAAGATAAAGGGTTTAAAAATAAGTTTAATATTCGGTAAAAAAAGAACGAGCTCACAGAAATTCTAACCTTCCTTCCACTCTCCAAAAACCAATCACCACAGACGCCATTCCTAATCTGAGATTATTTTAACCTATCCGAATGCAGACACCCACACGCAAAGGACGCACCAGACGACAGAGCCAATGCAGTACGAAACGAAACGCATCTGGACAGACGTGCCTTTCCGCAGATAACAAGCAGACAGCGTGTCGCCAACTCTTGCCACTGCGAAGCATGTGGGTGGCGGCGATAAGAAGACAGACTCCACCCAGCCCACTGACGGACGCTGTCCACAGTCTCCGAAGGCGTAAAGAGGTGCCACCGACCGGTACAAAATGGCTGACAAGGTGTGAGTGTATCGGCGTACAATTATCGCTACCGAAGACGAGACAATTTTCGTATGAGGAAACCAAGAGAATTAACGAACTGTATTCAGAAAATAACTAATTCAATATATAGCGGTGTAATATACCAAAAGAGAACTAAATAACTATACACATAACAAACAATTAAAACTAAAACTGCGTGTGTTAGCGTAGAGTAATTAAAATAAAACTTTATAAGATCAGGTGCATTAGTAAATAATAAATAGATACACCACAATGCGTGTGAAAATGAAAACTACATTAATTTAACTGTGTATAATAGAGTAAGTCAATTATCAAGATAGAACTTTATAAGACCGTGTGCATCAGTTAAGAATAAATAAATAAATACACCATAATACGTGTGAAAAGAAAAACAACATTAAGTCAAACTGTGTATGGTAGCGTAAACCAACAATTAGAATAAAATTTCATAAAACCGTGTGTCATAGTATAGAATAGTAAATAATTAAAATAACTACCAACAACCATTTATTCAAATACGTGTGTAGAATTACAAAATAACAATAATCAGTAAATGAATAATGACATGAATAGACGTGCAGCGTGTGTAGATTAGGAAATATAATATATAAAACGGAAGAAAAGTGAATAAAAAACTTCCAAATAAATAAAATACGAAATATAAATATTAAAAAACGTCACTACAGTACGTATGATAATAAGGGGAAAAAATTCAAAATATAGCGTGTGTATCATAAAAATTAAAAACTAAATAAGTTTATTCACTAAAAAGAACTCAAACTAATACGTACCGCATGTAATGTAAAGACTAACTATCATACTCTGTAAAAAGGAATCACAAATATAGCGAATATAGTAAAAGTAGAAAAAGTACATATAGATGAAAAGATATAGGAGTCAACGGTGTAAATAAAAATTATATAATTATGAAAAAGAATATATAAAAAGTTATAATTGTCAAGAAGAAATGTAATTACGTATTGTATAAGAAAAACGAAGAAGGAAAAATATATAGTACAAATAAAACAGTAGTCTTTAAAATTAAAAGTAAAGAATACAATTATGTATAAAGTTAGTCATAATGTGAAATTGATATATGTATAGGTGATAAGATAGCACTAAGAATAGAAAGGGGTATGTAGAAGATACGTTTTCTAAATTAAATGAAAATCAGTCAGACAGATGCAACTGTAGTTCACATAAAATAACAGGAATTAAGGGTGAAATGATGTCAGAAAAACAAAAAGTTTCTTTTTTTAAATTTCGCTTTTTGCAAACGTTTCTCACATGCTGAGCAGTCAGAAAGATACGCATCGGTAAAACTAAACGCTGTCCCATCGTTGAAAAACATGTGGGAAAAAGGGCCAGACGCTAGTCATCTGGGGAGCCTGAGACGCCAGATTGACTAAAGAAAAGGGAACCCAGTCCGAATCGCCATGCAAAGCGAACTCAGTCAGTCCGCTAGGTAGTATAGCGTGAGTGAGAGGCGTTCTCTGTCTGTACGGTGTGTGCGAAACAAATAGAATCTACATAGCTCAAACCTACGAAACTTCTGGCTTCCGCCAATTGCTATAGAGAAAACGAATCTTTTTATATTACCTGCCCCATTGGTGTCGATTAAGTCTTCGTAATAATCCATTATTCAGGTAGAATAAATTACATCATTAAATTATATAAAATAATTTTAAACGAAAAAATTTCTTGTACTCAGAGATGAAGACATCATTGTATTATACAAAAAAATAATTTGAAATAGTAAAATCAATTGTATTCAAGTAGAAAAACTGTATTGTATCGATTCTTAATTGTAGAGTTATTAAGGATCATGTGCAGTTTCATTCTCCTTCTATGTCTTTGTGTTGTTTTATTTCTAAATATTATTTATTATTATTTATTCTCCTTCGTGACGTTTGTTTACTCCTTTTGTCCTACTATGTTAAAAGTTTCATATTTCAAGTCATTCGGTTCACTGGTTCCTACGGACATTTTTTGGAAACTACACATTTCCCTTCCACGTGTCTATAACATATCTTTGGTACCGTTAATCCTATCGGCTCCAAAATTTGTATGTCTTTTGGTGCCGTACTTTGATGTTCATGCACAATTTGGTACCCCTAGCCCCTTCCTTCATTTACTTCCGGAACCCTTCCCGTTCCTCAGATATAAAGTTCTGTCTTTCAGCACTAGATCCGCCAGTAACCTTCTTGTATAGTAGTGCAGTCGTGTCTAAGATCACATCCTGATTTGGTGCAATGTTACAACCCGCTATATGAACATACTGCCGTTTACTCCATGTGTGTTGTACACAACATATATGGCCGTTCTTGTAAAGGTCTACATACGATGTTTTTTTTAATTCTTTATAAGCCACTGCAGCTTTCGCATTGTGTTTTTCACTACGCAGGTGCTTCTACATATCACTAGCTTTATTCTATTGCAATTTTGGCACGTTCCGTCCAGTGGTTAACTTACAATTTATTTAAAAGTGTTGCATCAATTTAATAGGCAATTTGTTATCACCCTCTTGAAAAATTAATATTTCCCAGATATATTCATAAATCTCACTCAAACATTAATCACTACCTTGTTAGAGTTTCTTCTCATGATGCCCTTTTTCACCTTAAGGGCACCGCACATACGTGAGTTACTTCAGAAAACGCTCCAAACTTCTACTGGAGGCAACTCGGTCTTCACGACGAACAACATTAAAAATACCGAAGTAAGTTTAGCGACTGTACTTTAATGTACAAAAATACAACATAACTAGATCAACCATATAATGTTATGCTACCAACTTGTCAAGTGTTTATCAGGAACAGATAGCGATATCACGACAACTGCTTGTGTGCACCACGTAGCATAGACAGTTCGCCCTCTCGACCCGGTGGTGATGTTAGCGGCGGGGGGCAATGTAGGCGGCGGTGGCCGTATGTGGCGGCGCTCATCCCTAATGGACCCACAACGGGCCATGTCCGCTGCTGCGCGATCCCTATCCCTGCACTCATAACTTGTCATAAGTACGAATAATGAGAAGAACGTATCATTTCAACAATAGACGATCGATGGAATGTGTTACAGGCTACCTTCAACAGGGATAGGAGTGACTTAGAGGACAAAGTATTCAGTGTGTTGGATAGGGTTAGGTTCACAGAAGGACGTTTAAATCAAATCTATAGTAAACAAGAAGCGTTGGAGCATCACGTGCAGGATACAACACACACAGTAGAGATAACTAAAGACGTGGCGACACGCTTAGCAGACGAAATTACACGAACAGTACGCATGGATACTGAGAATGAGGACACAATAGGTGAATCCTACATAACAGTGGTTAAGCGAAGAAATAGGAAAAACAGCGGATATTTATAGTAGGGAAAAGAAACGGAGCAGAAGATATTGATATTGAGAAAACTGCACATGAACTTCTTGCAAAAGAAAAAGAAGATTGCCGGGATGGCCTGCTCATCAGTGTCGAGGGAGGTGTTATGAGCACAAAAGTGAAAGAGATTATTGCGAACCACAGGACATTGCGAATAGAAGAGGCCAGAATTATCAAACCAAAGATAGTAGTATATAGTGTAGAGGAACAATACGAGAATGTGATTATAAAACGAATAAAACAACAGAATAGAGGTGAGATCAACTATGATATATGTGTTGTCAAGCACTTTGGAAGGAAGGAATGGCACTCCAAACACTGGGTACTGGAAGTAAGCGGGAGTTTCTAGGAACGGATAATGCAACAGGGGAAATTGTATGAAGGATTCAAATCACATAGGGTAATTGAATTTATAGAGCCACTGAAGTGCTACCTCTGTCGCCGATATGGGCATACAGCTAAGTACTGCAAGGAAAAACAACTGCTCTGCGGACATTGTGGGGAATCCGGACATGACATCAAGGAATGCAAAGAGAATAGGGAAAAATGTTCACAGTGTCCGAAGTCGTGAGTGTGAGGAGTATCAGAGGGTCTGCAGTACAATTAATCCACACAAACATTATGGTGCTTAAAATAATGCAGAAGAATTTAAGAAGAGGAGTAAAGGGGACACTGGAGTTATCAAAATTTTTGGAGGACAATACTATTGATCTGTGTGCAATACAAGAACCATATTTAAAGAATGGGCGACTGACACCTGCCCATCTGAATGAAGAAGTTTCATTGCGTGGACGGAAGATCTGCCATCATAGTCAGAAACACCAAAATCGAGATAATGAAGTTGAAGGAACACACGACTAAGTATGTACAGGTCATAAGGGTGGTCAAGGATGACATCAATGTAATGTTTCTTAATGTATACGTGCAATATGTCACAAGAAGGCAGGAAAATACAAGCTATATTAGATCAATATCGTGGAGAGGAGATACATCTTAGTAGTGACTGGAACAGGCGTTCCGGGTTATGGGGAGATCAAAACAATAACAGACGAGGAAAAGAAACAGAAAAATAATATTTTACCTGAACTTGGGTATTATCAACATTTACGACCTACCAACTTTCGAGAGTGAAAACGAACAGTCGATCATAGATTTGACGCAACAAACTTGGACAACAAAGACGATGACGACAATGTGGCAACTTCATGACAACATCGAAAGTGACCATAAGACCAGCACATACTGTATAGAGAAGAAACAGGAGATGCCAAAAGAAATGTGCGCAAGCACAAACTATAGAAAGACTGGGAAAGATTTCAGAAATAGAAGTGGACCACATTAAACTATCCACCACAAAAGGATAACAAGGAACAAACTGCGAAGAAGGTACCAGCGGGGACAACCCGGCACTGAAGGATATGAGACAGACAAGAGACGCTATAGGGAATACCTCACGACATTTAAGACTATGATGCGCAAGAAAAAAAGATTGGACAGATTTGTCTCGGATAGCATGGCAACTAATGTGTGGCGGTTGCCGTATGTCATTGGTCGTGACAAGATAAAGAGTGGAACAATATGGGGAGATGTAAAGAATGGAAAAGGGCTAACAACAGGATGGAGAGACGCACATGATTAAGGAAATTGTGAACGGAGCGGAAGCACAGTTAATGGAAGTAAGAGACTATGACATGAACAAATTGGCTGCAGAAGAACAACAGATTGACAGAATTAAAGAGGATAATAAGAGTGTTGCTTCCAAAGAAAAGCCCACGGTATGATAAAATAAGCAATGAAATACTACAAAAGATGTTTAATATGCGAAGAGATGCTTGACATCTGCCAAAAGTGTTATGCGTTCGGTTACTTTTCCAAGTGCTGGACGATTGGTGTGCTAAAGTTATTCATGAAACCAGGGAAACGGGATCCGCTGAAAAGCACGTCATATAGACGTACAATGCTCCTTCCAGTGCTAGGGAAGATACTGGATCAAATAAGGAGAGGCAGGATCCAGAAAGCTTTGCATTGACAATTATGTGCAAATCAATATTGCTTCAATCCCGGAAAGAGCAAGGAATGAGCGATTAACGCCTTATTGGGGATGATACGGAACGCACCGAAAAGTATGCGCTGTTAGCGTGCATCGACTTCTTGAAGCATTTGATAAGGTACTATGGCAAATAATATTACAAGAGTTAAAGCAGAAAAATTTGCCGCAACAATTGTTGCAGTTAGTCACCTCCTACTTGGAAGATCGCTACTTACTCCTGGAAATTGGGACCAAGAACATCATAAATAAAATGACACACGGAGGTCCCCAGGGGAGTCACTTCGTGCTAATTCTTTGGAATATAGTCCTCAATATAGTGCTCGGGTACTAAGAATATTTGAGGAGACATGTACTGAGAAAAGTCTGAGTGACTGGTCTTCGGAAAGACTCAGCGTAGTGTTAATCGATGGGATCTCATAATACGCTTTCCCACTTGGCGACTACAACTGCGGAAAACACTTAAGTACTTTGGAGTAATGTTTGACGAGAAGCTAACCTTTCAAGAACATGTTAATTACGGAGACGAATCATTGTGGTTGCGGAAGCTGGCAGGACGGGCTGTACAGTGACAAAGATTGGTCAACATACAGAGAGAAGAAGGAAATGTACGACATATTTCTGGAATATGTAATGCAGATAATGCTTTTGAGAAAAGCATTAACTTCTCAAAACTAAATAGAGGATTGCAACTAACGTCCGCGCAGTAGGGAACAATAGTAATAAAAATCTCTCCCTCAAAAAATAAAACTACACTGAATTTAACAATAGCATAATTCTATCACCATTTAAAATCTCTCTTTGCATTGATCAAGTCCACAGTTCGAGTCCTTTTTTATGACTTATGCCACACTATTCCTTACGCGCAAACGCATTACGACGTCGGTTAAACATCAACCGTCGTAAAAATACCTCTTAAGATGACCAACCACGGCAGACCGTAGAGAGTAGTGTCCTCGCAAGGTCGGGCAGGCTCCGATCTCGGGCGATCGGTGACGGTGTCATCAACGACGGCTACCGGAAGTTGCTCCTATCATCATCTGCGGGCTTGGGGTCTTCAAGCGCAGCGTCGGCCTAACTTCGTTCGTTCCGAATAGCCACCCGGAAACTGTACGCCCGTGGCTCGGATCGGGAACAATTTATCAGATTTGTCCGATGTTACAAAAATCGGCAAATAATTGACACGAGCGCAGCATCTTCAAAAATGAAGTGCTAGTGTTTAGTGCGAAATCTCGAAATACTTGTTTCAGAGTATTAACGCAAACATGTCCGTGAAGAAAATCTCTTACAATTTCTTCGCGCCAAAAAATAATTCGCTTCCTGTGATCTGGTCTGATATCACATGTTCTACAACTCCAACAAGTTTCAACAACGAGAAGCAACGAGGCGAAGCTCCGAGAGCTGACGCTGAAAACTCAAAAGGCAAGATCTGATGTGTCTGATAAAGATGTGTTCATTTTTCATTCCTTAAATGGTCTTCCTCCCTTCCCATACCTCTCATTCCACTTCCAAGTCTTCCGAATTTTGTACTTCACGTGACCGAAAACTTCCAATGCCAAAACGGTTCCCCCTTCTTAAGCCTAAATTCTGATTGGGAATTTTGAATGATTTCGAATAATTTCCAACGCTTTTTCTTCCAACGATTTTTACTGACAAGTTGGTTCTTGCTCGTACACCCTCGCGTATCCTGGGTTATATGGTCGGGTTGGGTCGCTTTACCCACCTCCTCGCTAACTCGCTATTTCTAAAAACACATAAATTTTTTTCTACAACAAAGAGCCGACAGCGGGTTGCCGCACCGTCCCAGATGCGTGCGTCCCTTGGCATCTCTCAACGGCAGGCCTTTAAATTTCTAGAGAGTCGTAATACTTCCCTTCTTTGAATTTAATACGCCCGAACGAGGATTATTTTATTATTTTAATTACTAAATTATTCAAATCTCACTATATATATATATATATATATATATATATATATATATATATATATATATATATATATATACACACTGACTCACTATATACTAATTACCCGTAGTATCGGTCCTCAAATCACGTAACGAGGCCGTCATGAATGTTTTGAAACTGTATTTAACTTATAATTCCAACCCTATAGGCAGATTTTTCTTAAAATTTTGTACGCACACTCTGTCTTTTTTCATATTATACCACACTTATATCATGAATCACTCGATGTCTTCTATCACTATCTAGACTCTTCCCTGCGGAGCTCTGTCGTGAGAGGCTATAACGGCTTCGCTTACCTTTTGAAATCTGAAGATGTCATCAGAGGTATCCCTTAATTCACGAGAAAGATCTTATCTTCGTCTGGGCATTACAGACATTTTTCAACTATCTGCATGCTCGCCACATCGCCCTGATCACGGTCTACAAACCACTGCTCCTCCACACAGAGAAGTCGTTACCACACCTGTGCGTAAGTCACGTGGCCAGTTAGACACGATTTAAAGGAATTTTCTATGTCAATTTAATTAATCTTATCAGGATAATATGAGAAGAAATGGGATCAAGCTTGTATTCTCAAAGAAGTTGATAACGGAACAATTTCCTGAACAATGGCATCTAGGGAAGCACCGTATTTAGAATAAACATTGCTGTTGAAATAGCAATAGAGAAGCAGTCTTGTGTTTGATATTGATGAGTAAATTATCCTTGTTTCCATAATTTTTTGTTAGTTATAATAGTATTATTTTCTTCTGTGCTCAATCCAAACCCAGTTGTGCAAGTTACCTTAGTATTTATAATTTATTTGCAATTGAAATATTTCTTTACACTGCTCCATATTGACATTTATTTTTCAATTATTGACATCTGATACAGCTGTGTACATACCCTTTGTATCTGTTGCTTCATTAATTGCAATAGTTATATCACTTATCTGTACAGTCATCCCAGTGAAATATCAGAGTTACAAAATGTAAAATACCTTACATCATACACATTTTTTTCATTTATCATAAACTGTATTTCGCTAAACAATTCTGAATTTTTTTTTTATTTAACAGTACAAAATAACACAGAATTTATTTCTGAAAATCAACATTCTGGGTTTCATTTTCTGAATGAAAAATTAAACGTATATGCCCTTAGAAATTATACTGAATTGTTTCAAGATTTGTTTACCTCAGACATAAACCCAATTAAGATTGTTTTATTTAAGAATTTTGGTATTAAGTCATTATAGATTTTTTTTACATTATACCTCATCCCTATCTTAAATATTCTCAATATAGGCATTGGTGTGTATATCATCTCTTTATCCACAATTATTTGTAATAGTTTCGTTTCTTTTTTTACTCTATTTAGAGTTGTTTTATGTATATCCACAAATAATTCGTTTTCCCATTTGTTATCAGTCTAGACAGAGTTGTTTGCATTATCTCTGTATTCACAAGTAGGTTTAATTTGTCAAGGAACTATTTCTTAAATGTTCTCAATATAGGCACTATTGTGTACATTAACACTATTCACAATGTATTTTATTTGTAATAGCTAAATTTATTTTCTGTTATCGATTTTGGAACCATTGTGTGTATCCTCTCTGTATCCGTAATTAATGTTTTTTATAATAAATACGTGCTTTCAATAAAAAGTCATGTGTTTGTGTAATTTTATTACGATTTATTCCATTTACTCATTAATTGTAATTATTATATGTTGGTTGAGGATTTATTAGCGATTTGTTGCTTTCAATTTTAATTGCAGATTTTTTTTGCAAGTACCTTGGTTGATAGCAAAAAAAAGTACATTCAATGCATATTTAATGAATTAAAATCTCGGGTTGAATGCCCAATTTTGAAAGAAGCGCCATGCGTTTACGTGACGTCATTGAATTAGTTCCCCTACCTGCGAGAGCGAAGTAGATGGCGTAAATTTGTCACCGAAGGGTCTTATGGAAGTTAGTACCCCTTGTTTTAGACCCTGGCCGGTTGCAAGCAATGCGCGATGTATTGGTTAATAGCTTCCTGTTCACTTAAGATTATTAGAATGAAAATGTGTTAGTGGGAGGTGTCGCAAGTTGCATCACTTTCACTTCTAGTCGTTATGAAGAACCGAAATAATTCCTTGCGCTTTCCATCCAATCTGTGATATTATTGAGTCATTTCAAAAACAGTTCCTTATCATTGATATTCCTTGTTAATTTTATAAAAGGTTGTTGTTTTGTAACGGAGCCAGTTATTGCGAAAATTATAGGATAAACGTTTGTTAACTATCCTTGTTTTTGCACATCCATCGGTTCTGTTGACGTGACGTTTACGTTGAAACGGCGTAGTTGTGTCCTAATCGGCTCTTCCCCCATTGTATGGTTAAGGTGTGATGAGTTCAAGGAAAGTTACCCGTCCCCCAGGTGTTAAAAGAAAGGCTGAAAGGTAAACACGATGACTTTCTTAACATATGTTTGTTTTAATCTTTTCCATTGGTGTCGGTTGTAGTTTTCTGTTATGTTTTCTTGGCATGTGTACATACACATATACATGAACCTACAAATATTAGGAGAAATACAAAAAGAAATGATTTATTTTAATTTCGGCGGGGATGGGACCCCCATTGGTTCACCCGTGGCTCCAGGAGTACTTTATAAATTTTGTTGTTGATGGCAACTAACAATGCTCTTCTAATTGTTTTGTATCTTCATGGGTTACTCTGTTTGCGCTGATTTCAGTCTATTTAAATTAGTAAATTTATGCCACCTGAAAATTATTGATTGAAAAATTGACTCCAGAGCATTGCTCATTATTTACATTACTTTTCAGCCTTAGTTTTGTTGATGGGAATTCAAATTTGACTCTGATTATGCTTCAAGTCCTAGAGTATTTGAAAATTTTGAAATGGTAGTGTGCATTAATAAAATTTGGGAGTTGAGGTAACTTTATTCTCTGCCCCTATTTAATGTCAGAAATATTTATAGTCATTTTGCTTTAGAAAATATCAACCTAATAGATACATTCATCTCTTATGAACTTCATGAAGTAAGTTTTCCTCAAGAAAACCTATGAGTTCGGAATGATTATTACCTTTACAAATAACATTTATGCATCGGAATTGTTTGATGGCAGCTTTCTTTTATACGACATGAAGTATGATAACTGTATTTATGTTTACATAATATCGATGTTACAATTATTGGACAACGCATGGTGTTTATTTAATGTAAGAAGTTATTTTGGTGGAAGTAATAAAAAATAATACTAGTTGTAATTTTATATCCCTTTCGATGGTTGTGGAGTTATAAAGTTTGATGTCCATTGAATTGAAGATACATTCTTGAATTCTATTATTCTGAATTGTTAAATCATAAACAATTGCTCAAAAAAAATTCACAGATACATAAGTAACTATTTATCTGCTCAATTTTGGTATCTAGTATTACTTCCATGAAAGTTTATCAATAACTTCTATGTACTGCTTTCAGACTAAAGACAAGCTCGACTTCTGGAGAGAAGAAAGAGTTGGGTGATGTCTTGTTAATTTCTGATATTGATGACGATGAACAGGAAACTCCTGAAGACTATGGTCTTGGTGAGTATTAACTGGACACAATTCGTAACATAAATTTTAGAGAAAATTTTTAGTACTCTAAGTGGAAATTGATCCTCTGTCCCTAGGCTTGCCAGACCCAATGCTTTTACCATCAATACGATGACAATTGAATTTCAGTTATTGTATTTTACAACATTCAGGTGTTCAATTAAGGCACCATTGAAGTTGTAACCATAATTCACTGATTTTATATTATTAAAATGTTGTCATTTCTCACTCTGTATTGGTAATAATTTATAATTAATTATGAACTTCCAATAGGTATATGTTTCTGAAGGTCAGTCATCCAAAATACAAGATTTGCACAAATTTTGAGACTAATTAAATTAATGAAGACCTGCCTAAGTTTGACTAGATGACAACCTCACCACTGGGACAGGATCCACTTAGCTAACTACCTCGTCTTTCTAGAATTATCCACAAGTTTATGATGTTCAAATGAGTGATTTGATGACAAGAATCCTTGCTGCTCAATGCACACAGAAAAGATACAAGTAGTACAATAGAATTATTACAGTAGAGTTGTAAATTCATGTAACTTGTGTAGATAGAAATCAACTGTATACAGAAAATATTATTTCAGTGAATTACAACAAAGGGACATATTGACAGGTTAGAGAAGGTCTAAGATATGTGACAAGAGAATCAATAGAAATGAAAAATACCATAAAAGATAGGTGGCAGGTGTTGAAACATGAACTGTAAATTATATCAGAACCAGCCTTACAATATGTAAAAGCTGTAAGGAAAGAAAGGATAATAGTTGGAATATGACTGGGCTTGAAAATAGAAGCAATCTCAGTAAATAGATAATCGGAAGTAATGGTGGAAAAGTTATTGAGAAGTTGCAGAAGGATTTTAGAATTCTTGATAAAGATCTTAAAAGAAGTATAAGAACTGTAATATGTTAGACCAGCGATTCCCAACCTTTTTTAGCAGGAGCTCCCCCATGTTATAATTCAAACATGACACTCTTCTGAGCACTGTTGTTCGATGAAAAATGTACGTACTTTTTTAACACTTATATAAAAAACTACATAAAAGATTGATATTCACATGCTGTGAATTTGAGTATTCATTTGTTTCAATCTACTTTAATACTGTTTATTAGAAATAATCAATAAGCTTTGAATGTATTGTAATGTTGTTTCACTAACATTGAATTACATGCATTGTTAACACCTTAAAATTACTATACATGAATCCAGGAGCTGGAATTGTTAAGAGAGAAGACACAAATTTTTGAATTTAAGAGTGTTTTGATACTTGCACAAAACATTTCGTCTCCCTTCACAGAATCCCGTGGTCCCTTCAGTGAGGAGCAGCTCACAGGTTGGGAACCGCTGTGTCAGATGACGTAGCAAGAGAACAAGATGCTGCTAGAAGTGATGGTATGAAAACTTTATTCAATAACTCAAGGAAGAGAATTAATTCTTGAATGAACACAAAGAAACCAGTTACTAATGAAGGAAACAGTAATAGAATTAGAAAGTCTAATTCTATTAGTTTGAGCATTGATAAGAATCTTTCCAGGATTCCAAGAACTGTAGGCATATGGATAACATCCCAAAATATCCTTCAGTTAATTTACAAGTTAGCCAAAGACATCCCTCCAGGGGGAAAATTGTGCGAGCAATAAAAGCAATGAAAAAAAGAGAAGCTCCATATATAAATGGTTTCAGGTATATCTGACCATAATGCCATTGCAGGTATTCTGTACCATGATTGCATACCATTTGGAAAGGAGAGTATTTTTGAGTGATTGAAGAGAAGGTATTGTCATTAACATCTAAAAAGTAAGGGGACTTAAATAACAATAATAACTAGCAAGGTATAACTACTACTAGTAGCTAGTGAAATTCTTAAGTATATTATTCTTGATAGAATAATTCAATCATTTACCAGAATAGATTCTGAACAAGCAAGGTTCAAGGCAAACAATTTATTTCACCAAATAAATACAATTCACATGATTATTCAGCCACCCAGTGAGATTAATCACTTTTCTACCTTATTGTGGATTTGGAAAAGCTTTTGACTCAGAACAGATATCAAACGCTATAAGAGTAATGAGCCTGCCTGAAAAATTTGTAAATTTGACCTAGGAAGGATATAATGGTTTCCAAGTATGCGACCAACCAATTACAGAACATTTTCACTCTTTCAAGTGCGGAAGAGTTGACTTCTTCAGTTAGTTTCTTGTAGTGTTGGACAGAGCAGCATTTAATTAGAAAAGACAGGGGTCTATCATAGATATTAATGCAACATTACCAGATTAATGTTATGTTGATGACAAGTCTATTGCATAAATGAAATGATATACAGGATAAATAAATCTACATAAATGTTGAGGAAATTAGTTGACCTAAAAATTATTAGAAAAAAGGAGAAATACATGTTTACAGCAAGCCCACAAACGATAGATACCAACCTAAGATACCTAAGAAACCAACTAATTAAGAAATTGAAGGATTTTATCTATGTGATCAGTAATGCATCCGATGATGCTCGAGTAGTAACAGACATGAACATGAGAACAAAAGGCAAGAAGAAGTTTGTCTAGGCTAACATAAACTGACAGCCTTGTCAAAAACAGGCACATATAGAAGATATGAAAATATTATTAGTGTATCACAATATTTAATAATTACATCTTCAGTTTTGCTTTTAAAGTTGCTTTACTGACAAAGATTTTTTAGTTAATATAGTAGCATATTATAAAATTTCTTAGCATAGTACTTGTAACTTGCCAAGTAGTTAAATTATGCTTTGGTAGTTGAAAACTAAATCTAGTATGGATTTGTCTTTGGTTATGTTCATGTTTCAGTTCATTGCATTGATATATTGCCTTGAGAACAAAGATGTGCCTCATGTCCAGAAGTCTATCACAATCATCTGAATTCAGTCCTATTATTTTACAAATTCTTTCTTGAATTCGTTGAATCATATAGACCACCCCATCCAATGATTCCGCATTCAGCTACACTTTTGAAAAGACAATAGTAGATTTGGAGTAACTGTTTCTTTGACGATACTCTTCTGAATTGATAAAATACATTTACTAAACAGTTACTTTTCTTGACTATGCTGTTCACATGAATATCCCACTTTATTTTGCAGTCATGTACAACACCTAGGTATTTACTGAATTCAACTCTTTGTAGAGGGCTTCCATTTATCAGATACAGAATTCCATTTATCATTAATAAATTGCATATATCATCTGCATAAGCCACTAGATCTTCATGTAGTGTTAGCAATTCATTGATATGTAAAATAGACAAAAGTGGACCCAGGATAGAGCCCTGTGGAACATCAATATTCATTTTAACTGGTTGACTTAATTCCATTTACTTTGAAAACTTGAATTCTGTCCTTTAGATAGATTTCTATAATATTAAGACACACACCTCTAATACCCATAATATAGTTTTGACAGAAGTAAGCTCTGGTCAACAGTATCAAAGACTTTAGAGAATCTAGAAAAGCGACTACAGCAGGCTTGCTCGTACAGAGTTTATCATATATAAACTTGCTGAGGAGGGCAATAATATGATCTGTACCTCTTTCCTTGAGAAATCTAAACTGTTTGGCACTAATTAGGTAGTACTTTGCAAAATTTTATAATCTAATATAGATGACTTTCTCACATACTTTTACCGAATTTGAAATTAAAAATTAGGTCTATAGTTCTTTACAAGTTTTTTTGACTCATTTTTGTGTACTGGACATATTTCTGCAATTTTGAATTGCTTAGGTCATAAGGGAAAAACAAAATTGTTGTTGTTTTGTCCAAATAATATTGAAATTTTATACATGTATGTATTTTATTAGAATGAAAAAATGAAAAACATTTTTATCAAAGAACTGAAATGAATTCAAAATTTAGTAATTACTTTTATTTGCGCCTATTTGCAACTTCACACTTTTCGATATCCAAGTTTCATACATTGAAATGTATTAGACAATGGTTTATTTGAAAAATATTTCCCTATATTAAAAAAATACTGCAGATCATTTGTCTCTTTCTCTCTCGCGTGCAAATTGATCTTTCATGAATAAGGCATGTATGAATACATGATGATGATGATGATGATGATGATGATGATGATGATGATGATTTATTAATGCTTATAGGCTTAACTCTGCAAGTTTCAAGCATCGTCAACATTACTATTACAGTTATGACTTACAAATTAGTAATACATAGTACATATAACATAAAATACACAATACATGTAACATGATATACATAATACATACATAATATACCACACATATACAGCATAATATACATATAATATTGATATAAAATGTGACAAATTTACATTAAATATACATTAATATTACACAAGAGAAAGGACAGAAGGTACTATTTCTTGATCCATGCAGTTATGCATCCTCCACCAGATATTAATCTATGCTATAGAATGCATTATTTACTAAAAATTCTTTGAGAGCAGTTTTAAATTTAGTCCCCTCTAAGCTTTTTATTTTGGCTGGAAGTTTGTTATAGAAAACAGGACCATAAACATATGAATCCTTCCTCATAGATTAGATAGATGATGGTTATCAACCCTCTTTAAAACAGAAAAATAGTGATTGAAAATGGAGGTACTTAAGGAAAAGCCAGAAACTCCAACATACAGAACAGTTGAGATAATTTGCTGGAAAGAAATCAAAGATTTTGGATAATGCACGAAAAAAACCTGAAGAATAAGACAGAAATAAAACCACTCAAATAAATTGATAAAGACTGGAATTAGTACGTGTCATAATCTTAATAATTTGACCATTTAATTTTTTTATTTTATAAAAATTATTTATTTAAAAAATACTTGATGTTAATGGTAATTTATTTAATTCATGGTTTGCAAGTTTATAATGTATGTTTATTTTATGTTTTATGATAAACACATAAGTTAATAAACTTATTCTTTTGCACTTTTTTATTAATTTTGTTTCACTTTTGAAAATTGTTATAACTAGTTCATAATTTTCCAAATATAGTTATTGTCAACTTACATTATAATGTGTTCCACAAATTATTTTGAAACCTAACTTTCAATGATTCACGAAAATATTGTCAGGAAAACCTGAAAAAAACAATTCAGTGTTTGTGAAATTGTATAAGTATTATTTTTCTTTATAATGTTTGCTTTCCATTCTGTAGACAAGCTTTTTAAAAGATATGAGAATATGTGCAATTGCTTTGCACCATTAGTTCTTGTTGTTGGTCTTTTTTCTTTTTTTTTTGGGGGGGGGGGGAATTCTTTATGGATACCAGTATTGACAGACTTGTTATGTTAAGACTTCCAGGTCTGGTTACCCTAACCTACATTTTACTTGTGCCTCGTAGTCCTCTCCATGAAAACTGTCTTGATACATTTCTGTACGGGAGATCTCGTGGTTAACTTTACATCCTATTTATTCTATTTTTAATTTCTTTCCTTTGCAGAATATTAGTCTAACATTTCTTATATGCCTCTTTTCCCTTTGTATTCTAACTTCAATATAACCCTATTTGTTCTTCTCTAAGTTTTAATACTCACTATTTCTCTTCCAGTGTCCCATGCTGTACACTCAAACAATGTGTTCAATGGGATCGATTGTTTACCTTCTCGGGCAATAGTTGAATTTTGGGTTATCAACAATCCTGAAATCGTAGACGAAGAGGTATTTGAGAAATTGAAGCTCATAAACATGCACACCGGTATGACAGCTGCCTTTCCAAACAAATGCTACGGCCCTAAGGTGCCCCTCATTCGTCTCGTTGAATTTTTATCTTATTATTTCCATTTTTTAACCAAAAACTTTTTTTGTCCTACATGCGAAGAAGCCGATTTCGTTATCTACAGTTGTATGCGAAACTTTATTCTCGTAATAGGGCGCGAGATTAGTTCACTCCCGAGATCGCGCAGGTAGATTTTACGTACGTCGAAGGGCAGTAACCCTTCGTCAGCTCTGATGAGTGCCTTTCTAGCAGGCAGCGGAAAACTCGGCGCCCCTCAATTCTTGAGGGGCGCCTCAAAAATGGATTTAAAAAAGTGGGGCACAATCATAAGATATTTTGATAGCACTTGAAAGTGGAGATGTTATAGATAAATTTGCGGAAATGGTTCCAAAAAGAAAATTAGCTCTCAAATTATGATTTTTCGGTTTGTTTCTTCGAACAATTTAATAATACGACTTACATTCTAGATTAAATAATAAACTATGAAATGTTTATAACAATATTGTATATTCACTTTTGAAGAGATAAAGATAACAATAATCTTCTTATTGGTTTTTGTTTACATATTTCTTAACATTCCTATTTTTGGGGCCCTTGAAAATGTACATGCCTATGTTGAAGCTTCCATGTCTAGGACTGCCCGGGACAAGTGATTTCTGAAGTTCTCTTTTCATCCATCCTTCCTAACTAGGAATCTTCTGGTGGGTTCTTCTAGCTTTGGTATCCTGGAGCAATCTTTCCTGTTGTTTTTTCAGGAGGAATCTTCTGTTTTTCTCCTTAATAGCATTGATGTGGATTGGGGAAGACAAATTACCTTGTTGCTTCAACTCCTTGACGGAATGGTAAATTTGTTTTCTCTACTAAAAGCTCTATAGAGGTTCATATCAATTCCCTCTAGAACTCAGAAATTTTTCTCTTGTCAGTTCCTCTATTTAGCAGTTTCAGTGATGTCACTTTAAGAATGGCATCTGCTGTTCTTAGACCTCTCCTGAATCTATATTGTCTACAGGAAAGTTTTGACATATCTCTCTCTAAACTTCACCAGTTGCAGAACCTACCACCAGTTTGGATTGGTCTCAATAACTTGTTTCCTTTGTGTAGGAGAATAAATTCCTTCACAAAGATTTGAAATTCCATGTTCAAGTAAACAAATTTATCTTGAAAGTAAATAAATTTGTTGCCAAAAAAGCAGTACAAACTATGTATGACCATGTGGAGGACAATAAACTAATTTACTCTCTGGGAGCAAGCAAGGGACCATCCCATCAATTCCAATCAAGGGCCCTAAGGCAGAGGCGGATTCAAAAATTTCAGCAAAAATTCCTAGATAAGATAAAAAGTTAGCTATGAGTTATAATACTAATAGAATGTCAATATGTTTGTAATTTAATTGTAACACAAAAAATTTATTTTACATATTCAAATTATTATCGAACTATAGATTATTCTGAGTATAGTGTTTACAAATCATAAGAATTGAAATAACACTAAATTCATGATTTATTGTTACAACAAAAACGCCCCTAGACAAAGCCTCGAGAACCTGTATAAGAAATATGCCTCTACCCGAAGGAAAACCGGAACAAAACCCAGGTCAGGATGGGCTACAGAATTAATGTACATAACAGTGCCAAAGTTGAGTACACATAAAACTAAATTAATATGAATCATAAGACACAACAATCATGCAAGAAAATATTTTTTGAAATTGTTATAAGTTATTTTAAAAGTACTACAGTAATGGCATGATAAAGTACAAGACTGATTTAACTTTTATTAAAGTCAATAAATTCTTTTATGTTGTAGAAGCACTGGTGCAGTAGGTAGTTTTTAACCGCAGGTTTGAAGATATTCAATTTCATAATATATTTTATATTTTTGGGCAGGGAATTATATAGAACGATTCCCAAATGATATGGTCCTTTTTGGCAAAGAGTTGTTGACACTCTATGGCGATGAATATTATTACTATTGTGAGTATTGTGTTCATGAACGAGACTGTTTCATATGAAGCATGGGTGGCACTTCAGTAATTCGGTCTTAACAAATACTACCGTTTCATAAATATTAATGCAGGGAAGTGTTACGATATTTAATTCCTGACATAGGCATAGACATAGACACTGTCATAGACCTGACATAGGCAGCTATAATGAAATGACATAGGCAGCTATAAAGAGCATTCAATAAACATACCTAATCTGTTCATATCTCACACTTTTCTCTCATCTCACTGTTATCACAGAATTCATCTCTCTGTGAAACCTTTGCTTTTGCTGTAGAGAACTTTTTACAAATTTAAGTATTCCTGAAGAGATTGCATGAAATCGATATTTAGAATGGATGCATAATATGATTGCATATTTTCACAAACATCTGATACTGTTTTTGAAAATTTCCTATTTATTGTTAATTGATTTTATAATAACTAAACACATAATCTTGAATAATGTGTTTAGTAACTTCAGTAGAGCTCATTCTTCTTGCTGATTTGGTTGCATTTACAACTATCACGAGGACTTTTCAATTCATCATTCTTAAATATACTATTTCCAAGTGAATGAATATACAACCGCTCTGACGTTCATTACTACACATTGGAGGTGAAACTGTGTTTTCACAATATATTATTATTATTAAGATGTAGGAACACAATTCACTCTCTTGTTGATGACCCTGATACTGGTTGATAATTTATAAAATGTTGGTAATTTACTGAATTTGACAGGTAGCAGGAAGAATTTATTATTCTTGGTTTTATTCAATTGCTTTTAAAGTAATTTGTATGAAATTCATTTTCCTACTATATTCTGTGTGCTACTTTTTTTTTATCAATTGTTTAAAATAATTACAGGAGGCTATTGTCACATCAGAATTGGTGACCTGCTTCATGATCGATATGTTGTGATTCGAAAGCTGGGATGGGGACATTTCTCCACTGTTTGGCTTTGTTGGGATAAAAAGTAAGTGTTGGAATACCTTAAGAATATATTTTTTCTGTAAAATAATCATGTTCCTTACATTGCTCATTAAATTTTGCCTTTTTCAGAAATAAAGATTATGTTGCCTTGAAAGTGGTAAAAAGTGCATCTCACTATAGATTTGCTGCTCAGGATGAAGTCAAAATGCTCCAAAATGTATGTAGTTGTGGTAGTTTGCATAGTGCTGAAACTGTGTTTACTTTCTTTTTGTATTCTTTCTAGCTTTGTCTAAAGTGATTCGTCCATATGTAAATATATTAATGATGCCTTTTGATATATTTACATCGAGATCTGTAAAATTTGCAAGACACTAGGACATGAATTTTTTATTTTGAATTGTTTCATAATATTTAATTGATAATGGACCTATTTGATCACAAAGGTACATTTTTTAATCATGAAATTATGCAAAATTAGTCAAAACATGCCAAATTATGCTAAATGGTGGTTTTCTTGCAAAATCTGTATTTGATTTCAGAAATTATTTATTCATTTTTTTCTCATGCCAACACTTTGGCACATATGTGGGAATTTGTGAACATAATACGATAAGACAAACTAACAAAGAACATTTGTACAGATTTTTGTTATCTCTTATATAGGGGTTAGTTATTCAGTGTTATAGGACTATTGTTGAATTATTATATAATGATAGGTAATAAATAAGAATTCTGTAAATATTTGTACATAACGTATTTTAGGGTCAATAACATTTTCTTTATTTTTACCTGCAATATGTTTGTGATTGTTTAACATGTTTACTCTGCCAAGTTTTCTATTATACATTTTTTTAAACAAATTATACCAAAAAGTAAAATTCTCAATGTGGATCTTAACATATTATCCAGTTATGTTTGAAATATTAAACAACCATGCAGTAAAAACATTGTTTTAGTTGTGTTGGACCCATCCATTTTTTGGAAAGACAAGATTTGGAAATATTTAGTCCATCTTTAACAGTTGTCACAGAAGGATCTTAAGGAAAAAATTATAGGAGGAGAGTTTTCGGACAGAAAAGCAACATCATCTTACTGTGATAACTCTACTGGAGGTTCTAAAAGTATTGTTAATTGATGTTCCTGGCAAATATGCTGATATTTCAGATTCCAGAATTGATTATTTTTGTAACAGAAAGAAAATAACAAACTTGTGTGTTCTTTGTATATTATAACATGTTTAATTATTTTATGATTAATTTTATTAGGTTCATGGAATGGAAAACTGCCAAAAAGAAAATATAATTAAGCTTTTAGATAGTTTTGAAGTTTCTGGTGATAATGGAAGTCATGTGTGTATGGTTTTTTATGTCCATGGTGTCAATTTGCTGAAATTATTGGTATCAAACGATTATCAGGGACTTCCCATCGAAAATGTGAAAACTATCCTGCGTCAAGTAAGTTCAAACAAAAATTCCTGTTATTTCATTCAGGTTTCTTATGTTTAACACAAACCCACATCCACATATTTATTTGGTCCAGAACTTAAAATATGTTGGTGGATGGGACTGAATAACACTTTCAGAAATCAGCTAATTCTTGGTTTCAGAATATTATTATGCATTTTATTTTGACAATATATTTGTGAATTTAATGAAATTGTATTGATTTGCCTGAGAAGAAAGTGTGGGCTTTTAAATTTAATTATGTTAACTTCATCACAACATAGAGAATTCTCTTGGTGAAGTCTGAAAACTTGAACTGAATGGAACAATCCACTCGCACCGAATTAAACTTGTATCGAATGGTTTTCTCATCTTGAGCAGATCTGCACAATTTGCATTTATTTATATTGTGAACTACTTTATTTATACTGGAGAATTCAGTTTTTCCTTTTCTGTTGAGCCTCTGAATTTAAAGTTTGTATTTTTAATTATGTTTGAAAGTATAATTTATTGGAAATAATTAAATTAAAAAATTATTAAATAGGAGTAATAAAATTAAATTTTTTTCTTATGATAAATCAGTAATGCTTTTTCAGATTATGTTACAAAAGTATTAAATATTAATTAATCATAATAATAAAATAATAATGTCAAGGAATCTTGGGTGAAGAATGTACTGAACTAAATCGCTTTCTATCATTCAAAAGTTCAACATCAGTTTATTCACTATTTATTTTGTTTATACTTTCATGTTATTTCTTGTATAAATAGAAGGATATTTCTTATATCAAGTACTATAGAAGAAGGAATATATATTTACTTGCTGTAATGAATATATATGAAAAATGTAACCCACAATTAACATTAACTTATATTTTATTATCTGCTTGTGAGAGGAAATTTACTTCTGTTTCACTTTTATTTCTCTCTGTATCCATTATTGGGGAAATCTAGAAATTGAATGACAGTTTTTATTACTTAATACTACCTTTTGTTTTAAATTTTGTATGAAAGATATTGATACATAATTCCCTAAATACATTTTTGAAGTCAATAAAGAGCATGTTCTTTTTACTTTTATTTTCAGTGTGTATCACTGAACACAATTACTGTATTGGCACGAATATAGTGCAATCCCAGGTAGTTTGTAACTCAGAAAGAGGAAATTCCCCTTTTATTTTATTCTTAATAATTACTACTTTTCTCCTAACTCATGAACAATGCAAGCAAAACTTGGTCAATATTTTCCCTACCCATCAACAAATAAATAATGAACAAAGGTTTAGAAATGATAAAGAGTAGAAAGGCGTAAGAACCACAGAGATCAGTTTACACTGACTACCGCAAGCTTGGTGGAAATATTCGCCATGACCGCAAGTATCGCGATCGCAATATGAAAGACGAATACCGGCGAGACAACAATGCTGCATCGTAATAATAATAAATTTTAATAAATTTATTGTCAAAAACAGTTCAAACTGCGTATGACCACGTGGAGGACAAAAAACTAATTTACTCTTCGGAAANCATCCCATCAATTCCGATCAAGGGCCCTAAGGCAGAGGCGGATTCAAAAATTTCAGCAAAAATTCCTAGATAAGATAAAAAGTTAGCTGTGAGTTATAATACTAATAGAATATCAATATGTTTGTAATTTAATGTACAAATTATTATCGAACTATAGATTATTCTGAGTATAGTGTTTACAAATCATAAGAATTTAAATAACACTAAATTCATGATTTATTGTTACAATAAACATGCCCCTAGACAAAGCCTCGAGAACCTGTATAAGAAATCCGCCTCTACCCGAAGGAAAACTAGAGCAAAACCCGGGCCAGGATGGGGCTACAGAATTAATGTACACAACAGTGCCAAAGTTGAGTAACATAAAACTAAATTAATATGAATCATAAGACTCAACAATCATCAAGTTATTTAAAAAGTACTACAGCAATGGCGTGATAAAGTACAAGACTGATTTAACTTTTATTAAAATCAATAAATTATTTTACAGTGTANATTCTTGGGCAGGGAATTATATAGAACGATTCCCGAATGGTATGGTCCCTTTTGGCAAAGAGTGGTTGACACTCTAGGGCGATGAATATTACTACTATTGCGTGTATAGTGTTCGTGAACGAGACTGGCGATGAATAAGCAAGGGTGGTGCTTCAGTAATTCGGTCTTAACAAACACGACCGTTTCATATATATAAATGCAGGGAAGTGTTAAAATATTTAATTCCTTGAATAAAGGTTTACAAGAGTTTCGGGGGTGAGATTTACAAATTATCCTAATTATCCTCTTCTGAATTCTGAAAGTTTGAATGCTCTGACCGGAATTGCCCCAGAAGATAGTGCCGTAACGTAAATGGGATTAAACGTTTGCAAAAGATACGCAACGGGAAATACATGGACTAACTAGGTTAACTAAGATTCGGAATGCGTAACACAATTTGCTTAATTGGGAATTAAGATTGTCAATGTGACAATTCCATTTGAGGTTGTCTTGAATATGGAGACCTAAGAATTTTGTATTTGTAACAGTTTTTAATTGTGTTCCGTTTAAAGAAAGAGAAACCTGGGGTAAAGATTTTGTGATACTATTGTGAAATGACATAGACACTGTTTTGTCAGTGTTTACAATGAGACGATTTGCATGGAACCAAGTCGAAAGGTTAAACAAAACTTTTTGAGTGTTGGCGTGTTAACATAGTAAATTAGTGTCATCAGCAAAAAGAACCATTTTGCAATCTGATGTGGATGATGACATGTTGTTCACTTATAATAAAAAGAGTATAGGACCGAGAATTGAACCTTGGGGTACTCCGCAAGTAAGTGGCTTTGTTTCTGAAAGACAACGCTAAAGTGTTTTATTTTTAGTATAGGATATTTCGACATGTTGATACCTATCTTTTAAATAAGAAGTTAGCCATTGATGTGGAAGTCCACGAATGCCTAAAGAATGCAATTTGGTAAGGAGAATTCCGTGATCGATGACATCGAATGCTTTGGATAAGTCAAGAAAAACACCCTGAGGATTTTCTCCACTGTCTAGAGATGTGGTAACATCGTTTAAGAAGGAAAATATGGCGCTTGTAGTGGAAAAGGATTTCCTAAAACCGTGTTGATCGTCAGAGAGAATGTTATATTTTGATAAAAAATCTAGAAGACGCTTATAGAATAATTTTTCTAGGATTTTTGAGAAAGTGGGTAGTAGAGATATTGGTCGGTAATTTCCAATATTACGTTTGTTTCCTTTCTTGTGTAAAGGTTTCACTTTAGCTCTTTTAAATATGTTAGGAAACACCCCTTCCGATAAAGAACTATTAAAAATATTTATTAGTGGTTTATATATAGCGTGGGACGAAAATTTAACAATAAACTCGGGTATATCAACTTTGCCTGTTGAAAATTTGTTTTTTAATGAGCTGATGATTCTCATGACTTCACTGGCGTTAGTTTCGGAAGTGAACATAGAATTGGGTATGTGGGTGGATATACTGAGTTCGTTATTTTACCAACTTCTGAGAAGTAAGAATTAAACAAATTTGAGATGTCCTGAGGATTTGATAAGATTTTGCCTTCGTTTAGTAGAGAAATATTTTCTTCGCGATTTTTAGAAGTAGACGTACAATTTTTAACAATATTCCATATGTTTTTCATATGGTTGTTCGATTTTAGTACCTGCGTGTCGTTTTCCATAACTCTAGCTGCATAGACTACTTTTCAAACAATAGTCTTATATTTATGAAAATAATTATGGAATTCGGATGGTTGGTTATAGCATTTTGAAAGATAATATAAACGGCGTTTGTTTTTTGAAAAAATTATTATCCCTTGGGTGATCCATAATATTTCTTTGTGTTAACTTGCGTTTTATGGGAAAGCTAGAGTTATGTTTTAGGAATATTGAGATAAATACGTTGAATTTGTTGCCGGTGTTTTGGCAATTGTAAACATCTTTCCATGTTTCTTCACGCAAATAATTTATGAATATGGATTGGTGTCATTAAATTCTCTTGAAAACTTGTAAAGGATTTTAAGTGGTTTTAGTTTATTATTAATAGTCAATACTTGAGCAAGGTGATCGCAGTTGACAATAATTTGATCTAGCAATGTTTGCGATGAACCGGAGAGGTGATGTGGTCGTTTATCGTAGTAATAAGGTTGAAGGAATCGATCAGATTCTTGAATCGATTAATTGGTGAATATGCGGAGTCGGATGTACTCAAGAAATCGATATTGAAATCACCACATAACGATAATTTAGTAGATTTATGTATAATGTGTTTTAAAACAATTTTGAAGTTTCGAAAAAATATGTCGAGATCTGATTGAGGAGGTCTATAAATACACAAAACATCAATACCGGTGTCGGTCAGATTAACTGCAGAAAATTCGAACACACTATCTAGCAAAAATTCTCGTAGCCTGGCAGTGGAGAAGATAAAATATCATTACGAACGTAGATACACATACCTCCATGGGGATTTTTTCTTTTAAAATTTTGCCAACAGTAAGAACTTGCTAAATAATAATTAGGAATAGCAGTATCGTTGATGTTAGTTGAAAGCCAATGTTCTGTGAGGCATAGCAAATCGAATGGATTTTCGTGTACTAGAATTTCAATGTCTGTCAATTTGTTTGAAAGGAATTGGACATTATGATGAAATATAATTATTGTATTTTCGCAAAGAGTTTGTGATTCACGAGAAATGGAATCGACGTTAGATTGAGGAGGGGAATTTGAATTTGGTACAGCTTCTAGTTCCGGTTCAAGCCCGCATACTGCATCCGAACGCGATTGTCACCTTCGAGTACCACATCGTACTCCTGAGCGCAAGTTGTAACTGTGTATGGGGGCGGCAGGAGATGTGAATAGAGGAATAGATGACGTGGGAGAAGAGGAAGCAGTAGGTGATAGAATGGGGACAGGAGAAGAAATGGGTGTGGAGATAGGAGGAGGAGATGGTGATGAAGTAGGAGCAGAGAGAGGTGGAGGAGGAGGAGATGAGGTAGGAGCAGGAGGTGGTGTAGGAGTGGATAAAGGGGCAGGTGGATGATGTGAGGTCAGATGTGAAGCTAGGAGAGAACCGAAGTGATGTTTCCCAGACGGTCTCAGATGTAAACCGTGCTGGGTAAAGTCCTTGGTAGTCAGGTGTGGTTGCAAATCAAAAAATGTTATTTTTGTGTCTGCCATGTGATGTTTTAGGGAGATGATTGCCAGGTTAATTTCGTGGTTTATTTGTGGAACGTTGAAGCATGAAGGCAGGCTAGAGAGCACTATGTTTGTGTGCTGAGACACCATTTTTAGTTTTTGTAGATGTTCAGACGCGATGAAATGACCACCCAAGCTAATATCGTTCTGCCCACCTATGTTGATTACTGTGTCCCGCTCTGTGAGTTTTTTAGTGTAGGTGTCCAGTTCTCGAATAACTTCAGCCAAACGAGCGTTTGGCTTAAAGAAACTGGAGTCTGAGAACTGGCTAGGAAGCAATCCACGCAAAACGGAGGACATGTGACGACCGTGCGATTCAGGTAATATAAGCACGTTTGATTTCTGCGTGGAAGTGTAGGCTTCATCTCTGGGTAGCACTACTTTACGTTGTTTTGGGCGGCTGTGCTTACCAGTGCGTGGTTTGTGAACAGGTTTGGGTACTGGACGGGACAGGATGAAACGAGTAGGTAAGGGAGGAAACAGGGACATGTCATCTAACCTATTCTGAGTGAAGAGTTGGGGTGGTGTATGTATCGTTGTTTTAATAATACTAATAAATTTTATTGTCAAAAAACAGTACAAACTGCGTATGATCAAGTGGAGGACAATAAACTAATTTACTCTTCGGATGCAAGCAAGGGACCATCCCATCAATTCCGATCAGGGCCCTAAGGCAGAGGCGGATTCAAAATTTTTTTTGCATAAGTTCCTAGTATCCTAGTATTTTTGTGAAGTCTAACACATGCCTTATCTGCATTGTATATTGCTCGCAGTGCATTGATGAACTTTTGCGAAATATCCTTTTCCCCCAGTTTCTTCCAGAGTTGAACCCTGTCGACAGTGTCAAATGCTTTTTTGAAGTCTACGAAAGTGCAATATATTTTTCCTCTCTTGACTGACGTTGCTTTCTCCACCAGTGAATTTAAGACATAAAAGTTATCAATAGTGCCGTATTTGCTTCGAAATCCTGCCTGAAGTGGGGATAGCTTGTTATGCGTATCTACCCAGAGAGTACCCGTTTTTGCAATATTTTACAGAACACCTTACCCACGACACCAAGAAGAGATATTTCTCTGTAATTATATGGATCATTTATGCTCCCTTTATGTTTGTATATTGGCTGAATTACGGCTCTCCTCCAACTGTTAAGAAAAGTTCCCATAGACAATACATAGTTGAAAATTTCTAATAAAATTGGAGTTAGATCTTCGCTTATTACTTTTAAGTATTCTGGAGGTAAACCATCCACCCGAGCCGCTTTCCCTCCCTTCAGGTCCACAATTGATTTTTAAATTTAATCTTCTGAGATTTGCCCATCTAGTTCCGGAATAAATAATATCTCTGAGTATTGAACTTGTTCTATATGATTCGGTGGATTTTTTGAGAATATCAACGAGAAATGTCTTTCCCACTCTCCTGCCTCTATAGTATTCTGGATTCTTTGGTTTTGTCGGAGCATACGAATAGTTGAATTCAGTTAGCTTCTGCTTCCTGCTAAGTTTTTCTCGCATTTTGAATGGTATTTTTGTAATATTTTCTCTCTATTATATAATTTTGATGAAGTTCAGTACCTCCTAGCAATTGAAACGTTTTTAGTGCCTATCTGGCTTGGACTGCACTCTGCTGAAAACCAACTAGGTCCTTTATTATTTCATAGTTTTCCTATATATGATCTCATTTCCCTTCCTGCTCCCCTGAGAGTATTTTCTTTATCACTCGCGGCACTATTTATATCTCCTAATTGTAATTTTCTTCGAACACCTGGAGTGCAATTTTCTGACATTCCTTTTAAAGTTTCCTATGAAATTAATTTTCTTTTCATCAGACCACTTAGTAATTGCTAGCCTTTTTGAGTTTCCTGTAAACAATTGTTCTCCCTCGCGTATTTTAAGATTTATTTTTACCCCGAGTGCCATATGGTGTGAATCAATTCTAGGTTCGATCCAAAAGTCTGAGAAGTGTTAAAATATTTTCTGTAACTAGGGCATAATCAATAACACTTTCTCCATTTTTGTTTATGAATGTAATGTTACCTACTTTGTCTGAACCACGTCGCCCATTTAGAATGTCTAAATTTTGTTTGTAGCAAAAATCGAAGAGTTCCTTTCCATCACCATTGCAGTGCTTATCTTTACTACTTCTTAAGATTCGATGCCAATTTTCATTGTTCGTGTGGTCATTTAAAAATGTGCCCGGATATTCTTCCCAGATTCGCGCATTAAAATCACCCATTATTATAAATTCAACAGGCGAATATTTTATGGAAAAATTATTAATAATTGTGCTTAACTTGTCCAAGAAATTGTTAGTAAAGTATTTGAATTCCCGTGATTGGTGATAAACAATTATAAGAATAAAAGTAATGCCTACACCGTTTAACGAGTGTCTCTAATTTTCACAGTTATTGCACCATCTAATTCTGTGTGTAGTTCTTCATAACTGTAAATCTTAGAATTTTTGCAAAGAACCGCAACCCCTCCTGGATACTTACCCCTTTTACCTTTTCTCTTGAGATTCTTAGAAAATATTGAATATCCATTGATTTCAAATGTTTCCCCCTTTCTACTTTCTACTCCAAGATTCAACAAGACCCAAGATGGTAAACTTTTCCAGAAACAATTTTAATAACAAAATATCTTAAGTGATGCACAATGGTAGTGAATCTTCTGAGCCACGGTCTGAGAGCGTTAAGCGCTGGTCAAGCGTTTCTGGGTGCGGTTTAAGGTAAGAAGAGAGATGAAAGAAAAACTGTTGTTCCTCGAATTGTACATTGATATTGGCTTCTTTAATGTAAATTTTGTTTACAAATATTTGCAGTCACGCACCCTTATAATCTTTCCAAATTATACTACATTTTTTTAAAAGGATTTTAATGGTCTACGTTTCTTAAAATCGAGTGACGAATCTGCTAATTGCCTCATTCTCTTGTTTCTTATGTCTTACAAGTGAAGGGGACATGTATCTGAGGTGCTTATCCAGTGAAATAATCCAATGAAACCTCGAAATCTCAGTTTAGCGCATATGAATTTGAATATCTGTAAATGGAATCTGAGTTTGGTTCTTTGAAATTTTAAAAATTCAAACACTGTTCTTCTACTTTCCTAATTTTTAGCTGATGTAATATAAATTAAAACATTATGTAATTATGTATTGTATTATGTTATTATGTATTGTAATTCATTTAAATTTACCCTTTATATGTATGGGTAAATATAGGTGATGAACATTCTTTTTACTTTCTCATACACCATGGTCTGGGTGGAAATGGTGTACAGTTGTGGAAGGCGAACTGGTGGTGTAGCGGTTAACACCCTTGCGATCAAAGCAAGGGACCCGGGTTCGAGTCCTGGCTGGTCGCCATTTTCACCTGACCAAAAGTTATCAAGATGGATAAAGTTGTAAAATATTTCTGAATTTTTGGAATATGATTTGGAAGTGAATCAAAGCATGCGGTTTAAGGG
>NNCF01130504.1:654344-672164 GCA_002313205.1 Laupala kohalensis | reverse complement strand
AAACGTCACACTATATTCAGGCCATATAGTACATTTTATCAGTGGCAGCTTGATGATATGAGTGTAATGCATAATTTATTCATTTATTTTCTCTTCATAAAGTGTATTCGGGACTCAAATATTAATTTAAGAATTATTCTGTGAAACGAAAAAAAAATAACTGTACCAAATTGAAACTACATACAGCATAATTTTATGATCAAAATTGATTAATAGGCATATATGAAGGTTATGCCAATTCTCTGATTTGGAGTAAACTGTTATCCTCTGAATTTTTTTTTTTACGAACCCAGATCCCAGCCACGATTTCTTCGCTCTACCACGGTCTCTGAAAAATTTCACAATGGGTAAGTGTCCGTTTTTAAGTGAATGACTTATCTAGGAAGAATGTGGATCATAGGCGGGGTGTCGTGCTTTCAGCGTGGTCCTTCGGCCTCCCTACCACGCGTACCTAGTGGAGACGTGTCAGTTAGCGGGTGGTGCGATGACGAGGGAGGGAGGGAGGGAGGGAGGGAGAGAAAAGGTGCTATAGAATAGAAGTACTCGAGCGCCGAACTTATTTAATATTATCAATGAACTATAACTAATAATATGCAGTCTAATATAATCTGCGAGTATGTGGATATTGAGCTGGCTTTCATCGTGCTTATTGCATAGAATGCGGACAACCAGTAGACTTGCTCCTTCTGTGATTAGGCAGTACTCGAGAATCAAACCCCGAACTTATTCCTAACAAAACAAAATCTGGAAACCATGCCTAAGTCGTCATAATGAGATTATGGGTGGGCCAGCAACCCATCATTTGAAGCACGAAGCATCACTCACCAAGGTTCCGTGGTGTCCACATGCACGGAGTCCCGCAGCACAGGCCACCCCGAGACGGCAGCTTCGCCCACTTTTGGGCTAGAACCCTTGCTTTTAAGTTGCTGTCCAAGGTCACACTACTGATCAACTCCACGTCGTGCGTCAAGACTAACAAACAATAAGAGTTGCATATATCAAACCTTCACTGCTTGTTACGTCAGCAAGGACGACGCCTCGCTACATAATTTTGCATCACTTCCAGGTGTCATAATTGTTATTTATTTGGAAGTGCAAGATTTTGCTTGCGTAATCTAAGCTGGCCCTTACTTACGTAAACAGAAAGATCAACTTACAATCAGCTCCCATTCTGGAGACTTTCTTTAATGCCTTGAGGCGATATCAATAATATTTCTCATTCATCCAAGTACATTGAAACATTTTTACTACCCTATGTTGGGGTCAGGTTTAATAAGACTAGAAAGTTACGGAATAATAATCACTGTAAGTCTCTTGACTAGAGATTCCTGTACTATATTCTAGGCAACTGACCTTGGGGTTGATTAAATTAAATTAGAACACCAATTGATTGCCTTTTCTACCAGCACAATTTCATTAATAACTAGGCTTCCTGCTAACGTCCAATCTGGAAATGAGAAAGTTTATGGTAGATATTGAGGAAATTTTGCAAGATGATAGCTAGTGACTAGTACGTACGAGAATTTTTTTTTTGAGTCTTTCAAACCTGATGGATACACATGTACTTCATTATCTCATTTGAGTAGAATTACTTCCACGATTCTGAATATGAAAGATATTAGTTCTCTTGATAATAATTAATGCAAGTATAGATGGATGTATTCCCTAAATCTGTACTTTCACTTAATAGTGTTGCTGAAGAGGTAAAATACTCAAATTACTGATCCATATAAACAGTAGTTATGATTTCTCAAATTAATACTTTCATTCTGTTGTAAGTTTAGTTTTTGATTTCAGTTATCTGGATTCGCTAATGAAATTTAATTCTTCTCTGTAGTCAACAAAATGTTTCAAATGCAAAAAGACGGACTTTGTAAACCAATTTCTTACCCCCAAAATTTTCCAAAATGCACGGAAGGGATGATGTTTTTTTTAATTTTAGGATTTGTGTGGTTGGATGTGAGGAATGCTTATTTTAGGAAGCACATTTTAGAAAAGAAATGAAGTGGAATAAAATGCAAGTCTTTCTGAAGGGAAATGTTCATTTAAAATTGGGTGTGAAATGGTTGGCTGTGGTAAGTATAAGGACTTAAAAATGAAAAGCTAACTGGTGCAGTTCAACTTCTCCTCTTGATGCCAGATCCATGCGGACTTTGACTCCAAATTCTTGTGCCACTGTTTTATTTCCATGTCTGACATGAGTATTATTTAGAACTCACAGCTTGAATTTTGCATAGAAGCATCTTCTATCGCCCCACTTTCGTTTTGTTGAAGATGATCCCTGTCTCAACAAAATCGTGTGTCACAATCAGCACAGTAGCAGCAATCGGTCATTCCCAGATGGACCTGTTCGGTTTCCACTTCGAATGAGTGTCAAATCCTGCCATCATCGATAGATGATGTTTGTGTTACGTTACATATACGATTTGTGTTCTCTTAACTCGTTTTCACCCACGAAACTTTGAATCTCTGAAGCAGATTATTTTTATTTTTTTGCAGAGGTTCATGCTAAGATTAAACTTTCTTCGGGTGCAGGCATTTTAGTAGTAAATTAATCATAGAGGTTTTATAGGTGAATAAGTAAGCAATTTACCCATGTTCAATTCTTTGTTTCTATTTAGCTTAGTAAATACTTTAGTTTCAATAAAATACTAGATAAATAAATAAAAACTTAATAAAATAATAGATATGCCTTTAATCCTTTATCTATATTGTTTGATTTACATTTTCTTATACTTTGAAACATGACAAGGATTCATTCAAATCTTCTTGGATACTCCTTATAACTTCAGGTGCTACTGCTTCAGGCATTAATTTATTTTTTGAGACTGGTTTGACTGAGTCCCATGTTTCTTACATAGAGCCAGTTTCAAAAATGTTGTGTTTCCCTTGTAACCAACAGGAGCAATGGTGTCATGGTGAATTCAGCTGTGCCATAATGCTGAATTTCCCTTACTTACCAAATAAAAAGGGAGATTCTGCGCTTTCCCTCCTCTAGAAAATGTATATAATTGATGTGCTAATTTGTATGTTTTATCGCCTTCTGGAGTATTTTCTGCATTAGAACTTCACCATTTAAACCTAAAAAAATTGTATTTGGATGTGAATTTTTTTTCTTACCAAATACTTTTTTTGAATTATGAATATTCGTCAAGTTTTATTTGATATAGGTCTCTCGATTTTTGAAAGAAATTTATAATCAGTGTTAACTTTTTATGAATAGTATTGGAATCTTTAAAACTGACAAAGTTTTATGCTGGTAGTTATGAGAAAACATAATCTACAATTTTCTCCATTTCATAGCACATTCTAATATCAAATGGCATTGAAATAAAAACAGCCTCACTCCTCTCATGCTTGGCCCAGGTCTCATGCTTGGCGCAGTATTCAAATTGATTCACAAACTCATTTTCTTTTAATGTCACATAAAATAAACTTTTATTTAAATATATAAATTTAAAAAAAAATCCAAAATCCAGTGCCGGAATGACATTATGTAAGCCAACATATCAGTAGTGCCAATCTCTCCATAGGAAAAATTGCTGGCAGCAGGGCATTTATTCATTACATTGGTAATTACAGCATTCATTCTGTACGATATCTTTCTGCAGCTCTCATTTTCATTCTATAACAATGTTGCATCGTCGCTTGATGTTCTGCTTTGGGGCTTTGAATAAGTAGTTTGAGGTGAAGTAAGTGTGCCATTTATTTGGCCTCACAGTGAATGTAGATCCTTCGTCTGTAGATCGTGTCATACATTGCCACTGTGTTTTTGCAGAAGTGTTTCTAAATATTTTTGCTCTTTGGCCAAACTTGTACTTTTTTAAGGAGACTATGTCTTGGTCCCTGCAAATTGATGTTTTTCCAATTCATTGAACAAATATAATAATTTCATTGTCTTTCTTTTTATAAATAATTAATAAAATTACATTAATGATAATTTATCTCTGGATCAAATGAAGCTAGTTACAAGCTCCATTGTTGACCATAACTATTTTAATTTTGTTTCTATTTTACTTCAGTCAGTACAGAAAGATCCTATCCTCATCCCTCTTTTCTTTTTATGTTTGTACTTTATCTGTTTTTCCTTCTATTAATTATTGCTTTCCTTTTCTTCTCCTACTCTTCCTTTTTCTCCTCCTAATCTATCCTCTCATCCTTCTTCTCCACCTTCCACCTCTTTATTTTATCCTTTCTCATTAATTCCTTATTCATATTAAATACTTGTGTTAAATTTGTCCTGCTATGTATTCATGAAATTTGATTAACACTGAAATAAAAATAAATTATTTACCAATACAAGTTTAATTCTAATATTTGGAACGTTCACTGTAATCTTACATTAGGCATCTTTTGTGTTTTTCAAACAGGTTTTAGATGGATTGGATTACCTTCACACCAAATGCAATATTGTTCATACTGACATAAAACCTGAAAATATACTCATATGTGTTCAAGAAGATTACCCAAGAAGGTTAGCAATGGAAGCAGCAGAGTGTATAAAAAAATGTTTGTCAGAAGGACTTAAAGTTCCTCCTTTTTTGGGTGAGATGAAAAATAATAAACTATCCCTTAAATTTTGTAAAATAAAGGGTAGTTTTGTTACAATTTTTTACGCAGTGCTTCAATTTTTCTTGCAGTAAATACATCTTGTAACAGAGAGAGGACTATTAATCCTATGTTTCATGAACCTGGACAGTCTCAGAGAAACTCATATCTTCTCAGAAAAAGAGCAAAATTAACCAAGAATAGTAAACATTTAAATAGTTTTCAAGGTAACTTGGGCAGGGTTGTATGTTTTAATTTAGTTACTAGTTTGTATGTTGCAGATGTACTCATAATGAAATATTCTTTTATTTTCTGAACATTCATTTTTTTGTTTTGCAATTATCAAAATATTAACGTGGTGATGGTGGTGATGTTGATGTTAATGTTGATGTTAATGTTGATTATTAAAAGTATAGTTGTTATACCTGTTATTTACAGAAACATATTCCAGAAGAATATTTTCATGGTTCCGATAATCTTTTCAATGAAAATTTCCTGAAAACCTTATTATAAATTGTTCTCAATTTTAAACAAAAGGTTTCTCAAGTTGTGTAGGGAGAAAAGCATTGTCTTATTTGTGAAATGCAGTAGAAACTCTTATAATTTATACTTGGATTGAAAATGAATTGATACGGATGTAATATTTAGCAGGTCAAAAGAATTACTGCTTGAGAGCAGTTTGGCTTCATATTTGATTTTATGGTTTTGACTACAACTTGAAAAATGAGAATTTACATTCAAAGATTTAGATTATCTTTCATTAAAACTTTCATGAACATGAACAGAAACATTATTTGAATTGTTTTGATTAGCTTATCTCCGTCTCTTACCTCCATGAATAATGTTTCCAATTTGTTACACCATAGCAAATGCTACAGTATTGGGTTGTAAGATTATTGTGGACCATGGCAATTTACTATGCTGGTATATTATACTTAAATTTTCTCCCAACTTTTTGCATTTGTTACGATTAAGTTTTATTTAATGTTGGCAATAAAATCAGTTCACTTTCTTTTCTTGATAGTTTAGAATACACCTGTGTAGAGTAATCCCGATAAAATAATAATTTGTTATAAAGAGTGAAAGAAGCAATATGTCGCACTAATTGTTTTGTTTTCAAAACAGTCACATGAAAACACACTAAAAACCTGACTTACAAACATACCCAACTATTGTACTCGAGCAACATCGTGGATTTGTGAGCACTGTCAATTCAGACCCATTTGTAAGAGGCAGTCAACAAAATTTCTGCGAAATATCTCTTTTTTTTGTACATTGCTGCACATTGCAGAGCAGACATAACCGGGTGCTTGCATGATAAAATAATAATAATTATGATGATGGTTATGATAGCCATGCAATCGAAGGGATATTCACACATTCGCATCTAATGAGGTGACAAACACCTGTCGGAAAATGCACAGTCAAAATGAGATGTATGAACAGAACAGAGAGGAACTCGAAGAAAAGAAAAGAAAAGGATACTGTACTGAAAAGATTTAAAGGAACTGAATGAATTTCAGGATGCAATGCATCAGTTTCATCCATTGAGTATATACCACTAATATTATTTATCATCAAGTGACATTTGTTTTGGAAGTCTCATCAATGTTGAAAGTCTGGTGAAAAGTATTCTTTTCCTTAATTCCAGAGTTTGTTGATTTACTTCCTTTCATGATTTAATTGTCTCGTCATCCAGTTTTCTTCAGTTGAATAGTTCAGATGAGTCATTTGTGGACTCAATGTCATTTACGTCATGACTTGATGTTTTTTGTTTGTATTTCAGATGTTTGCAAACCCTCCCAGGTTAAGTAATTTTGCTTTTTCCTAAACCGAAAGTATTTGTATTTAATTCATAGAAAATAAGTCTCTTCCATTTCTTAGATACTGCACATAATGATGTTCCTAGTCCAGAGAAAAATAACAAAGATCCAAGAACTGAAGTGTGTGATGTGAGAATTAAAATAGGGGATCTTGGTAATGCCTGTTACTTGGTATGTAAAAAAATAATAATAAAAATGAGCTTTTATTATTACACTTATTTTTATTTATTTTTATCTTACATATATTCAGAATTGTGTTATTTTATAATTTGATTCTTTCAGAATGATACTCTCCCTGAAGATGCTCAAACTCGAGAATATCGATCTCTTGAAGTCTTATTAGGGGCTCAATATGGAACTCCTGCAGATATTTGGAGTGTGGCATGTTTGGTAATAATAATAAACCTTAATTTTATGTACCTCTTATCAAATATTGAATTTTGTGTTATCAATACAGATATTCCAAGTATTTTATGTTCAGAAAGAATATTACATATTGAATCAAATCTAATAGTGTTGTAAGAAAACAACTTTTTGAAAATTGATTCTAAGCATACTCAAAAGTAATTCTAAGCTTTCTAATTTCTGTAAGTAATAATAATATTGAAGACAAAATGGACACCATACACACCATGTGCTAGAAGTTTAATATAAATTATTATTGGGTGATCTGAAACATTTAACTTTTCCTTCTCCTAAGTACTTTCCCTTGTAGAAGGCAGATGAATGGCTTCTTAATTATAATAAATTTATTGGTAAAAAAAAAAAAAAACAATTACAAACTACATATGACCATGTGTTGGGCTACTACAACTAATTTACTCTCCAGAAGTAATCAAGGGACCATCCCATTAATTCTGATCAAGGACCCTAAGGCAAGTGACAGATTTAACACCACACATCTAAGATAAGAATAAAAATTGTTGGCTACTTTTTTTAATATCAACAAATACCCATAAATTTTATTTAATAAAATTAAAATATTTTATACATTATTTGGGAAATATTGTTTATAAATTACAACTATTAAAATAACTCAAAATTGAAAGACCACCAACCCTAAACAAGAGCTTAGAGAGCCTGTATATGAAATCCACCTCCACCTGAAGGAAAACTGGAGAGAAACCTGGGCCAGGTTGCGGCTACGGAGTTAATGTACAGATCTATGCCAAGACTGAGTATGGATATAAACTGAACTTATACAAATAATAAGAAACCACAATAGCATGCAGGAAAATAGTTTTGAAATTTATTCAGATATTTTAAAGTACTATGGCTATGGTACCAAACAAATTAAACTTTTATTAAAACCAATAAAAGCAATGGTGCCGTAGTCATTGTAGAAGCAATGGTGCAGTAGGTTGCTTTTAACTCAAGATTTGAGGAGATTCAATCTGATATGTTTTACATCTTGGGGAGGGATTATTTATAATGATTCCGGAATTATATTGATTCTGGTTTTGGTGGATAACATTCAAGGACTATGAATATTATCCCCATTGCGACTATTGTGTCCGTGAACAAGACAGTTTTGTATGGAGCAAGTATAGTCCTATAGTAACTTGGACTTAACAAACACGACACAACTTGCTTGCTTGCCTGTGCTTGCATAGGGCTGTGCGACACCCCATGATATCAGTGACAGATCACAGATGAATTTTGTAAAATGTTTTTTAGATGTTCAAAATGATGTCTTTTTAAGATCAGTTTACATTTGTTAAGTAACAACCTTTTGAATTTTTTTACACAAAGAACTACCTATTTATATATTTTTTCAAACTTTTGTGTTATATTGGGTGTTTCAAAATGAATATTTGGGTTTTAAGGCTTTGTAGTATTTATTACATTTAACTTACAATTTTAAATAATACATCAAATGAAAGAGCAACTCAAACAGTTTTTTCTTTAACTGTTCAATGTGAGCACCATTTGTCCCACTGCTCCAGTCGATAGGCGAGTTCTTCTCAAACCTTGATCAGTCTGGAGTAATTGTTGCAACAACTGCTTCAATCCTGTTTCTTAAGTCGGGTAGGTCAGCTGGTAGCAGAAACATCCTTTATGAATTTCCAAAGGTAAAAGTTGCATTGCGTCAGATCGGGTGAACGTGGAAACCATGCGAAACATAATCTGTCATCCGACCCCTGATGACTAATGCAGCGGTCGGATAGAACTTGCTTAACCATTTGCGTACTGAGTTATGCCAGTGAGACGGCGCACCATCTTGCTGCCAAATAAAGTTTACTGGTTCAGCTTCTTCACCAAAAAAGAAAGGCCCATAAATTTTCCGCCAGGATATGACACTAAAAACATTCAATTTTGGGGAGTCTGCTGCAATTGTACCGTCTCATGGGGTTTTTCTGACCCCCAGATGTGCACACTATGAGTGTTCACATTTCAACTTAGGTGAAATGTCAATTTGTGACTGAAGACAACCGGATCCAGAAAATCTTCATCATGCAGCAACGTTTTGTTTACAAAGTTAGCAATATTATTGGTTACCAGTAAGTTAATATATATAATTTCTTATTCTTTATGTTCCATCTTCTTGTCTTATGGGACCTTAAATTCTCCTCTTTACTTTTTTCTAATATCATCAGCTTTGATACTATATTTTCTTTAACCACCCAAATTTCAGCAGCATAAGTGACAATTGGACATATGATTGATCTGTATATTTTAAGTTACACCTCTGTAGAGGAGTTTACTCTAATACAATCTAATATTGGTGAAATACATTTTATTCCTGTCGCCAATTCTCTCTTTGACCTCTTCTGCCATATGATTATCCCCATTTACTATTGAGACAAGGTATTTATAGGATCTCACTTTGTGGTAGGCAATTGATATATTCATTAACTTGGCTCACCAGTTTTAAACCTTAAGTATTTGTTTTTTGTACATTGATAACCAGACTGTGTTCAAGAAATAGTTTCTTGAGTTTTTGAAACATATCCTGTGTGAAATTTGGAGTTCTTTCTGTTACCAGTAAGTCATCCACTTACGCAATACATTGCTTCAGCCAGGTGATATTATTACAATGGAGGTTCAGGTTTACTAGGATTACATCTTTAACTATACAAAATAATGTTGTCGATAGAGGTTTTCCTTCTTTAACATCACTTGGTTATTAATCTTTACTTTGACTTTGGTATTCCTTAGTGTTAGCGATAAATGATCAAAACTTGTTTGGTACCTTATATATGCCGAAAGCCTCTATTACTTGGTCTTGTAGGACCGAATTTGTTTTTTTTGTTTTTCATAGTGTATGAACAAGTTATGCAATTCAATCCTGTGCTCATAACATTTTTCAAAGTGTATTTTTAATGAAAATGTTATCGATGATGGATCTATTCTGTCTGAATCCAGCTTGACAATTACAGAGATTATTTTCCATTGATTCAACTATTTTCTTCTTCAGTACTATTGCTAATATCTCCTAAACGAGGATTTGAAGTGTAATTGGTCAATAATTCTTGCATATAAATTTATCGCTTTTTCTGAAAACTGAAAACATGATGCCTTTGTTAACCCTTTTAAAAGAGACATTAGGGGGAATGGAAATTTGTCTCTTATAAACAGGAACTCTTATGAGTGGGAACTGGGTTTTAACTAGTAGAACCAAACTTTACATTTTTACATTGAATTAGAATTGTTGTAAAACATCCCTCTGCATATTTCAATAATATTAAAAGCTAACTATGGATTGGATTTTGGGATTAATTGTAACTCCCTTTACATAATCTTACCTAGCATGGAAATTGGTGTATGCAAGTTTTGCTCCGTAGCTCATAACGTAATTCCATACTTCTTGGCTTCTCTAGTTGTATTAAGTTTTCCCCCAAAGGAAAATCTTTTTCTCATAGACGTCATATTTCTTTCAAAAATCAAAAATATTAAACAAAAATGAAGTTTGCCTTAATGAAACAAATGGACAATAAGGCTCCCATTAATAACACAAGCAAATAGTCGTTTTGGGGAAATACAAAATTGCATACGAGAAATGTAAGTAAACAAGTGTTCAACCACGTGACTAAAAGCGTACTAGATCCAGTTACGGTGGTATATGTCAAAATGTGATATGAGTACAGCCCATCTCTCCATAGTGGATGAAACCCAGCGCTTTCATAGGTTGTACTTGTACAGATTTTCTTAATATGCTTCCCAATGGCTCCAGCGAGTTTGGTAGTGTTTATGCATACCCCACACAGACGAGAATGCTGACCCACGTGCGGAGCATCTATTGAAATATCCTTAGAAGTTTCACAAAATATTACATTCTCTTTTACATAGGAATTGGAATTATATATTTACTGACTGAGTCCCCATGGTTTTGCTCACATGAATTTTGTAATATGTCTGCAACTTTATTCTTTCTCACATTCCCTTTGATATCCTGTGAGATGGTTATCCATTAATGCTGGAGGTTCAATAGTATTGGTGAGTATCCTCAGTCCCTTATTTTTACTGATGTAATTGAGAAAAAGTTTGTATAAAACACCAATTTCTCAATTCACCCCATTTCAGTCCCTTAGGGGCGTAAAATCTTTTAAAATCCTAGAGGTTATTTTCGGTTATTTTCATGTCACGTTCTTCTGAACCCCCACCTGTAGGGGTTCGTGCACTTCATGTCATGTGAAGGGTGCATACCATCATTGGAAATGCGATTAATCATCTCAGAATACACGAAAACCCTTGGACTCAACACTAATATCGGTCTTTCTAAGTTATTTTTTCCCACTTGGTTCTAAGGATACCGAGTTCCTGTGTAATCTCAACATGAACTCAGTAATTTAAGAATCACATCAACTCTAAAAATGTGTCCGATAACAATTTTCATTTTTTAAATTTCAAAATAAGTTTTTAGTAATTTTTCACCTTGAACTCTCCTGAAGGGTGTTAGTGGTTTCTTTCTTTTATGAGGGCTCAATTTAGACTTGCACGATATTGGATTTCAGTATCAACTCAGCAATGCCAAACATTGTAAACTTCGCTAATTTTCGCTAATTTCTACACAGCTTGTGCAAGGTGTATAAACACTTATTTTGGATTTGTGGGTCATAGAGAATGTCACTACTACCTAAACAGAACCTACCTGCCAAATTTCACGTGTGTTGCCTGAGGTTTCGGAGTAGTTGGTCAGTCTGTGAGTAAGTTGAAAGGACTGAGTGATGTGAGCGAGCGGAGTGAGGTGAGTGGCTGAAGGGAGCAAGGGAGTGAACAAGCGAAGAATTCTTTGATGAACTATGTCAATGCTTTGGCCAAATTAACAAGAGTAAAAATGGTAACTCTGGTCTTATCTAAATTATTATATAAAACCTTGAAACTAATATTGTTTCTGTTTTTTTACTTTTAATTGCCTGAGAAGGAGTAAAATAGTTTTCTGGTTTTAGTTGTCCTTTCCAACATCCTGACTCCTATTTGTTTATACCCCTGCATACTAGTGAGCCTCCAATATTTCCAATCATAAAAGGGATTTAATATTTTCTTCTTCTTTTCCTTACCTACTATGCTCGGAGTGTTCAGGGTGTCCACTCCTATTTTCTTCGATCTCTTGCCAGTGTATTTTGCTATTGGTTTTCCTCTCTTTTGAGGTACTCCATGTAGGTCTACTCTTGGGTCGTCATCCCATTGATCTTGCCTGAGCAAACTGCCTTTCCTTTATTTCTTTTTCACCCGAAACCATCCCTGCTGCCTTTTTGTTAAGCTTCTGTTCTTCAGCCACCTGTTGCAAGTCGCAAGAATACAATCATTTTGGACTCAGCCCTGAGTGTGTTGAGCGGACTGAGTGACTTGTGAGTCTTTCCCGCTACCTTTCTTGGAGACTTCATCAGTGAGCTGGTGATCTAGCAAACTTCCCTGTCTCTTGGAGGACCGTTCTCACCCTCATACAAGAGGACAGGTTCAATTTCTGGCTGGTAGATTAGTTAGTTATTGAACCTGCACTTCTCTCTCACTAAAGATCAAGTGATTCATTTGATAGGTGATGTCGGTTGCTTTTGTCACATGATTTAGTTCCTCTCATAGTCTTCAGTGTCTTTACATTTCATTGTCCTCAGATTAACAAAGGTATCTACTTCGTCCAGGTGTTTTTCCTGGCACCCAATGTGAAGACTCCACACTAGCTCAGCCATCTGTTTCTGCTTCTTCACCTAGCTCTTTCTGTATTGGTCATCACCTTTTTCCTGATAAACTCTATTCTTTGACCTGTTATTGTCTCTTTTTTCAGAGTGTGCTATTAGGATGATGATGGCAAAAACAAGGGCCCGGCAATAGATCGCTCTCATATTCCAGTATCCAACCAACGATTTTCTGCTCCTTTCTTTTGTGATTCTAATCATGGCTTATATGGAGATGATAAAGAACTGTGGGCACAGGCAATCTTCTTTTTTCACTCTTAATGCCTACCATATCTCCTCCCATAGAACCATGTCGTACGCAGCCTTCAGATCAAGAAAGACGAGGTTTTTTTCCTGATCTCAATCTATGTACTTACCAAAGATATTGCATAGGGCGTGAATACTACCTATTCTTCCTCTAGCTCCCCTTCTACTATTCTCCAGAGTTTTCTGTCTAGAAAATGGGAATACCTTCATTAGAATGAGGGATAGACAGATGACCCAATAATTCTCACATAAGGTTTAGTCGCAAAGAGATGATGTTCCCATTCAGCTGGAATCCTTTCCTTCTGCCAATTTTTTTAAGCAGCTTGGTGAGTTCCTCTGTTTCTTTGTCTTTCACTATTCTGGTTTTGTTTTGTCCTACCCCTCAAGCTTTATATTGCACAACCTTTGGATTTATTTCTTCACCTCATCCTCCATGATATCCTTACTCTCTTATGCTTCATACTCCTTGTCCCATGCCATTGTATCTTGTCTCAGTATCTGCCATTGTAGTAGATGGTCTGTTGAGAGCTCTGCATTCTGTATGACCTTCACATCACACACTTTCTTTGTGTCATCCTCTGGTACTACAAAGTAATCTATGATGCTCTTGATAATTTTACATCTTTTCCTTGCCCAAATTAAGTGTGAATTTGTCTGCATGGGTAGGTGTTTCCCAGGAGCATTATATTATGAACACACAAGTTAATTAGACATTTCCTGCTTGTATTTTTCCAACATTTGATTCGAATACTCTGTCTTCTTCTTCAGTCATTTCTGACTAAGGTACTCAGGTGTCCCATGATAACCTCCTTCCTAAACCTGCTTTCCACTATGTCCACTTCTCTCTGCAGGTCCAAATAGAACATGTTATTAATTTGTTCATCTTTATCCTTGGAGTATAGACTTGGATGAGTGTTACTGTTGTCTTGTTCAGGGAGATATCGATGGTGATTATCCAAGAGCATACAGGAATCAAGTCTGTCACTTTATTGTCTATTTCTTTATCGACCACAACATCCTACTCTATCTCTATGGGCACTCCTGAGCATATTGGGATATAGTTTCCATCCACTGTTCCTACTCCTGAGCCCTTTTTCCACATTTTACTGATGCTGATGATCTATAAATATTTCTCAATTTTTCTATGTCCCACTCAACCTCTTTCTAGAATTCCTCAACATAGATGATGGGCCCAAAGCTGTGCATGATGCTTTCCCTCCCAGCATCCGTAGCTCCAGTTAATTATTCTTTTTGGGTTTTCCCCATAGACTTTGAAATTCCTGCAAGCAATGCCGTGGGTATTCACTAGTTCTGCAAAAAGTTGAGAAAAAATCATCCCTATTGGACTTTTGTAACATGATTTCTTATGTATGAATATTGGCAGTATTTTCATCTACTGTCCTAGTAATACTTTATTTTATATTAGACCTTAATAGCGGTCTTAATGTAAGTGGAAATAATTTTTTTAAATTTAGTATGTGAAGGAATAACAAAATTGTTAATTCTGTTGACCTGTTGTCTGTTAATTCTGTTGTCTCAGAGACTTTCAATTACCATCCATTATTATACTATTATTTTTTACTCTTTATCCATCTTTAGTCTGGTGTACCCTGCTTTCATGATAAACTTTGTAAACCTTTGTGATACATTGATGTCTGCCTCACCTTGTACTTCAAAAACAATCTCAAGAAACCTAATATAACTGTATTAGAATGTACTTGTTTTTCAATCTAACAGTTAGTTCACAATCCAAAACTTAGATCTCCTTACAGTAAAGGTATTTCCCTTCCCTCTACTTGCTGACAATCATTTTAATATCAAACTTTCTTTTTTTACATTATGACATTTTTATTTTATTGACTGAAAATAATGTCACCAACAATACTTATGCAACATCAACAGCCAGGTGAAAATTGCAACAAACCGGAACTCGAACCCGGGACCTTCTGCTCTGGCTGCAGGTGTGCTATCCACCTGGCTGTTGACGTTGCAAACACTCCTCCATGAATAGGTACTCAGAAGTTGTGAGTTAAAAAAAGATACTTGCTATGTTTATATATATCCTTATTATTTTTCTATAAATTTGATTTTAGGCATTTGAACTTGCTACTGGAGATTTCCTTTTCAAGCCCCAGAAAGGAAATGGATATTCAAAAGATGAAGATCATGTTGCCCACATAATGGAATTGCTAGGAAACATTCCTAAGCACATAAAATTTTCAGGGCGGTTTTCTAAAGACTTCTTTACCAATGATGGTAAGTTTTTATTATGATCTTTTATTGAACTTGCCATATTTGTCCTTCCAGTTCAGAATTTGGAATTGATTCTTTGGATACTTCTTAGTTTCTGATCAAGCTGAAATTTTAAGATGTGTTTGGTTTATATGACAATAGATGATTAAAGTACCATTGAGTTGGTCTGATGGAGGTGGAAAGTGGAAACTCAAACTTCCTAATTACAAATGGTAAGCCCCTCTTGTGGGCTCATTAATTTTGTGATCTTGGTCACTATTTATGATAAACCATAAACAAATAATAATAAACTATAAAAATAAAATAAACATACAGAATATTCTTTATAAACAAGCTTGAAAAGAACTGAACTAAAAAGTAAAAATAATGTTCAGTAAAATTGGAAATAAAAAATGTTCAACTACAAACTAGTGGTGCAAAAACCATTGTGTGTACTTTCTCTTATACATTCCTCCATCTGCAGCATAGTGTGACAAAAAATATCACAAAAGTGTTATGTAAATGTAATTTCATTGTAGACAGAAATTGATGTACTTATCTGCAGTGCGTTTGTTGTCCTCCTATGTATTTTATCATTATCATTTCTTTCATTTCAGTGTGTTCTACGTCTGCTTGGTCCATTTACACTGCTAAACATTATTGAAGCTTCTTGAAACAGTAAACTAATGTGTGTGGCAGACAGAAATTATTTTACTGCGTGTATACCAAACTTTCAAATGAAATACCGCTAATGCGGATGTAATGCATACTAATTGTACCTTATGTTCAAAAACTTTAAGCATAATCATTGCAGCCGTTTTTGAGAAATATTCGAAAGAGTACTTTGACCCTTCATGTGAAGTACCCTTTGTTTTAAAGTAAAAAAAGAAGTTAGAGCATGTGCATCGACAACAAGTAAATTCTACAATAAATACGAAATATGAATTAAATATATTCATCCATTTACTCAGAATCGTGTGCACAGATGGACGGACGTTATGCCCAAAACCACTTTTTCAGAATTAGGGATACCCAAAACATATTTCTGTCAAGATCTCACTTTCGAATTTTTTCACGATTACAAAACTTTCTATATACTATGTATATGAGAAAGTAAAAAGCCTCTTTCTTGGTCACATAAACATAGATATTTTTTAAAATATGAAAGCTTGAGAAGTCAAGTGTCATAAGTACTGACACTTCTAAAAAAATTCTGAAAGAAAACTTCAAGCATTTAAAATTTATTCTCCATGTTTTATAAATATCTATGTGTATGCACCAATGATGAAAGACCAAGGAAGGCAATTTTTTTATTTTCAATTTTACTGAACATTATTTTTTACTTATTAGCACAAAAAACAAGTTTTGATTGAACAAGTTTTTTACTTCATCTCATTTGTTAATAGCTAGTATCAAGAATCTTGAAAAAAGTGTCTGATAAGAAATGGATGTAGAATTCCTCTATTTATTAGATATTTATTTGAAAATTTCTAGGGTATTTAAAACCTTAGATACTGCATTATAGAGAGTCATGTTCACAGAATTCCATCCTGATATTTACAACTTTTCTCTTTTTAACATCCTTCCTTTCTTTTCTATTGATATTTTCTTCCATTTGTTGTGTGCTGTCTATATTGATGTTTTGCTAAGGTATTGTAGTAGTCTTATCAAGCCTCTAGTGGTACCGGGAGTGTGAAGTAGATCTCTTCCAGTCAATTGTTTTGAAGATCGTCATCCTTAAAAAGACTCTTGGATTTTTTTTTATATAAAACTTTCTTATATTTGTTATATGTTGATTATCTCTTCATTAAAATGCACAATTCATGAATTCTGTTGTTTTGAATCCCTATGAAACATTAGTTTTAGTCATATAACTTTAAATAACATCTGAAATGCATTTGCCATTTTAATATATTAATGAATCTATTATTTAATCTAGTAATGAATTATCCCAGTCTTCTCGGTTAAGATTTGACCCAAATTCACGCACTTATAAAAACTTAAAAAATCAAATTGTAGTATTTCCGTATCACGTTCAGACCCAGAAACTATTCACAATTTAATTACGATATTTTTATCTACAATAACGTTAAAATGATAAATTTTCTAAATTAAAACGACATGATTCCTATGTTTGCAAACGCTACGTCATATTTTTTGACACCATGCGCTACGTCATATTTAATGCAATATGGAGCATGCGAATACTCATGAACACCATGTACTTGTAGAGCTTTAGTCAGGATGTGCGTTCCCGTAAACCTCGTTTTGAGATTATGTAACACCTGTATGAATCGTCCTGTAGAGCAACGTTACGCTATCAAATTTTGCGTTCAACTTGGGAAGTCCACCACCGAAACGCTTCCATTAATTCAACAGGCCGTTGGAAATGATAGCTTGTTCAAATCACAAGTTCTCCGAGTCATTCAAGGAGGGTCGAGAGGTGGTCGCCGACGAACCCTGTAGTGGACGACCATGAACCTAATCGACGATAACGTGACGCGTGTGCGTGATTGTTTGAACTCTGGCGGATGGTTGAGTCACCAATTTATAGCAGAAACTCTAAACATAACGAAAACAACATTGTAACTGAAGATTTGAACGTGAGAAAGGTGTGCGACAAATTGGTCCCAAAAAGAGTTGACCGACGAACAAAAGAACATACCAGTGCTTCGATGCCAAGAACTCGTGGAAATGTGTGAAAATGATTCTAATTTTTAAAACTGTTATCACCGGTGATGATACATGGATTTTTTAGTACGACCTGGACACGGACAGAGTTCAGAGTGGCACATCCTTTTTTTTTTTTTTTTTTTTTTTTTTTTTTTTTTTTT